>JAATLQ010038056.1:12618-75157 GCA_013421005.1 Heliconius erato x Heliconius himera | reverse complement strand
GGTAGATTTAGGTGGAAAATAACTATAAAAGCAGTGGAATTGTGTCAATCGGGGGCACTCGCTTGTAAGTGACGGCCCCTGTTGGAAGGAAACTAGTGTGAAGTATTGTTAGTAGGTGATACATATCACTTATTGCAATTACATAGTATCTCTTTCAAAATAGTTTAGAATCATTTAGACGGTGTGTGTCTTTAACGTGTTTCTTTAAAAACGTTACCCGCTTCCGATTTTTAACATAAGAAATAATGATATTTGTGATATTTAATAATAGAACCAAAAACAATGATTTATTTTTTTTTGTTTGTGTTCGTTCACGCTAATCTTAGAAACGGTTTAACCGATTTAATAATATTTTTTACTGTTGTATTTTGGCAAGCTTTCCTTATTATTTAGTGTATTTATTAAAATTTATAAACACAAAAAGGTATATATATATAAAGGGAAATATATATATATTTCAATACAGGTACAATTATTGTTTTCAAAATTATGTTATTATTAGGCAACGAAATTAATGCAAATTAGTAAATTCATAATAAAACTAAAAACACCATATAAATATAGTTCAAGCGGGCGAAGCCGCGAGCGGTGCTAGTAATAAATAAAATCTCTTCAATTCGTCAGTCAATCTCAAAGAATATATATATTTGATTGAGTAAATATTTTATTTATAAATAGATACACTACAGTACTCCAAGAACCCAGCTTAATTTTAAATAAATTCTTAATAAGAAATAGAAATATAAATTGATATTTATAATTTTATATTATTATTTAGAAAATAAAATAACAAGTTAATAAATAAACAAATAACGATAACAAGTTAAAAAGCATTAAAGAAAATCTTCTAAAATTAGTTCTATTTTAAAAATTTTCTAGTGTGAAACGTGGGTAAAAAGCTTAAACTAGTATCTTTATACGTATTAGCTGACATAGCTAAGAGGTATGGGTGGTCACGTCTCGGTTTCGTTCACCTTACGCGGTTAGAATTCTCGTTGAACTGACGTGGGTGCTTCTAGACTTCTATAGGACGACGTCGTAATTTCTTATAACGTTGGAAAAATTTTGAAAAAAATAAATATTTTTCAATGAGAATGTCTTTATAATTTATTTTGTTTTCATTTTCATTTTTCATAATTCTTAATATTTTAGTGTAATCTACCTTACCTATCTAGAATAAAATAAGATTATAATATTATATGTGCATCTGCATTAAAGAGATATAAAGAAATTTCGACATAACTTACTCTGTGCTCCTTTTCTGGCGTTAAGTTCCGCCACTTCACAGTCAATGCATCGAGGAATTCGGCGGAAAACGTCTTAATGGGACGGAGTATCTTAGCACAAGGTTCTCAGGTTTCCTCTGTTTACACAACTATGTATATGTATGGATTACAGTGTAAAGCTAAAATAAATAAGCTTTATTTCTCAATCAATATAGTTCACGCGCGCCATAGTTGTAAGTTTTAATTTGTGCCGTGTGATTTTAAATGCTTAATTTCCTCGAGTGGGAATCGAACTCACAACCTGTCACGTATACAGTCACACACTTGTGCCCCGCCACGACTGGCTTCATAAATATTGATATTATAAACAAAGTTGTTCTGAATCAATGCACATAAAGATAACTGTGAAACAATCGTGAACTCTGACTCTCATACACGAATGAAGACAATAAAAATTGATTGAAAAATTATTTATCAATTCTTGCATCATCGGTTTTTAAAATCATTCATCAGTAAACCAAAAAAAAATCAGCTTCACGCTGTATCCCGCACACTGCAGGGTAGGCAGAGGGAACCTAGTGTTAAGACACTCCGTTTCCCACTTTCGAACGAATTCTGGATGCATTTGGTGTTGAGTGGCAGAATTCAACGCTGCGCTTAACCTCGACACTAGAGCGAAGAAATGGAAATATAAATTTAAGTAAATATTTCATCTCCTCAAGTGGGGATCGAACCCACAACCAGTCGGTTTTACAGTCACACTTCGTGCCGCTGCGCCACGACTAGCCTCAATTCGATTTAGAAAAACCTGATTTATTAATTTATTTAGGATCGTCCAGAAAAAATATTACATATTGGTTCGGTAAACTTCGAGTTCTATTTATAGACATTTTTTTTCCTATTTAAAGACAATCACAGTATGCACTAAAAAAATAACAATTGATATTAGTAATAAGCATATAGATTGAAATAATCAAAATAATAAAAGTTTTAAAAAGTCAACGTTTTAGAAAAATGGTAAAAACGTAAAATAATTATGTCTTAATAGAAAAAAAAATGAAAATGTAATGTCATTATTTTAAGAAGAACTTACTGCCGGTCTGCGTTATAAGTTTGCTTATTTTATTTTTAAAAATCATTAATGCATTATAAGCTAAGCTCAAGTCGCAAATTAGGATTTTGAAACTACAGTAAGAAACATATAAAAATGATAAAAAAAACAAAAATACATAAAGAAAAACACATACATTTAAAATATATCATTTAACATATCGTATGTGTTTTAATTATGGGTATGGATAGTTTCGGTGCTTTGGTACAAACTCCTATAGAATATTGAAGCCGTCGTGGCCCAGTGTATAATGTCCGACTGTAGACGTGATGGTTATAAGTTCAATCTCTACTTAGGGCCTTATAATAAAAATTTAATTTGTCAGTATATGTTTGTATGCGGTATTGCATTTTTTTTATTACAGTTATAGGTAGTTAGTAGGTTCGATTCCCAATCGACACGAAAATAAATATTTAATATTTTCGTTTCTTCGTCCTGTTGTCATTGCAAAAGCGCGGTGTTGAGCTCCAGAATTCGGCGGAAAGCGGGAAACGGAGTGTCTTACCACTTCTCACCATCTGCCTACCCTGCTACATGCAGCGTGAAGCTAAAAAAAATTAAGAAACAAACAAATTAAATCCATCAAACAAAATGAAACATTTTAATATAAGACTAACATCTAAGACTTCAAAAAAGTCTATATACAATATTAATATAATAATTGAAGTTCTCGCCCCAAGAATACGTAACTTCGCTTAAAGAACCGCATATCCGAATATGTGTCTACAGAATATCGTTTTATTTCGCCTACAGCCTTGAGAAAGAGAGATAACAAGACGCTTTCGTTGATAAGAAAGCCTGAGAAGCCTTCAAAAGTATATTAGCCGAGGCCTGCGTGCCCTTTATTTCATATGTCGTTTATCCGTATTTACCCGCTCTCCCCTTGCTTAACGAATCTGAGAATGACAAACAAAGATAGCAATTTTTGTAATTTGAAAAGGTTGAGACTTTTTTAGGTTATGAAAATGTTAGATGGATTTATAAATGATTTTTTTTTCAGCTTCACGCTGTATCCCGCACGTAGCATAGTAGGCACAGGGAGTCTAGTCCTAAGTTACTCCGCTCCCCAATTTTCGCTACACTCTGAAGGCAATGCGTGTTGAGTGATGGAACTTAACGCCGCGCTTTTGCCTCCGACCTTTTGCCAGAGAGCGAAGAAATGAAAATATTAGATATTTCATTTCCTGGAGTAGGAGTCGAACTCACAACCTGTCACGCTTACAGTCACACGCTTACGCCTCTACGCAATATTTTCAGAAAATTTTAGGATAGTTTTTTAATATATTCTAAAAGTTTAATACTAAAAACCACATAATGCCGTAAGCATTATAAATAAAACTACACATACTGCTTATGTATATATATGTATTTTACAAAAAGGAAAACGTGTCTATGAATGCAAAAATAAGTACGGTCACCCAGTTTAACACAATGTGTTCTACTCTCTTCGGTCGTCCTTAAATGATACAACAAATCTTCTAAAGGAACTATCCCGGACTACGATATTTCGTTTTACGTCCAATTTCCATACGCGGTAAGCGTGAATTATTAAATGGGGCAAAAGATTGCTCCGAGTCGGCCGCCGAAAAGATTTTTAAACTCTCATAAACTATATCCTCTTAGGCTTGATGTTCTTGATTCATTTTCTTTTTTGGCTTGATATTTGATAAATTGAGTTGATATTAATGTTCTGGTCATATTGATGTAATGAAAGTATAGTTATTTTAAAAGAATTACAAAAGAGATCTTTTATTATGTACTAATATAGTTAGTTATTTTAGAAGAATTACAAAAGTGAATAAATTTAATTAATAATAAAAAAAATATTTTTTTGTGTAAGGCCGTCGTGGTGGAGGTGCACAAGGGTGTAACGCGGTTGTGGGTTTAATTTCCAGGCAAGCACCAAAGCTAAAAGCTCAGCGTTGAGTTTCATCACTCAACACGCAATGATTCGAAAAATTCGGTAAAAAGTGTGGAACAGAGTATCTTAACACTAGGTTCCTTCTCCCTAGCCTGTGTGTGCGGAATACAGCGTAAATCTGATTTATATTCTCTATTCTTACCGTACTCTTTTATTCATACATAGGTATACCTCACTCAGCTCAGCTTATGAGTAACAGTGCACCACAAGCTGGAAATAATAGGAGAGAGTACTTAAAAACGTTTGTTGACCTTCCAAATAAGTTTTGATGTAAGACCGGGGAAAGAACATGTTTATAGCGTAGGACCTCCCGGAGGACTTGTATGAGAAATATCGTGACTATATTTTGCACTCCGTTCGACTTCTTTACCAAACTAAAGACTTATGTACTTAATATATTCTTATGTATATTTTATTTAGCAAAATTTTTGATGTATATATTTTTTTAAGACTTTTCCTTGTATATTATGTGTTTCTAAAGTGGTTGGTTCAATTTATTGTTAACTAAAGGATAAATTAATCCTAATATAAATAAAAAATTGGATCAATCTCTCGCCTTATGCTTACGAAACAAACTTGAATTCTCATAAATCAGCTTCACGCTGTACGTGTGTAGCACACAGCAGGGTAGGCAGAGGGAACCTATTGTTAAGACACTCCGTTCCCCGCTTTCCGCCGAATTTTGGAGGCATGGCGTGTTGAGTGGTGGAACTCAACACCGCTCTTTGCCTCAATACCAGAGCGAAGAAATAGAAATATAAATATAAATAAATATTTCTTTTCCTCAGGTGGGGATCGAACCCACAACCGTCGCGTTACAGTCACACTCTTGTGCCCTTGGGCCATGACGGCCTCTTCTGAATTCCCATGTACTCTGTCAAATAACAAAAGCACGAAATAAAACAAATTTATTTCCTTGATTTCTCTAGAAGGACGATAATATATTCCTCCCGAAATCACTGGTGCCCTTAGGATGCGGACAAATGTCCGTCGTCTCGCGTGCTGACACTTTGTGGAGTTACAGACCGAATAATGACCTAGTGAGCCTTTCAGCTATTTTTGTGTCCATTTAGGTCAATTGGGTCTTGAGGGCTCCATGCATGTTTCTTTTTAACAGTTAAAAGCTTTTTAGACCGTATTTTTAGGGTTCCGTAGATGAAATGGTAGAAACAGAACCCTTATAGGATCACTTTGTTAACTGTCTGTCCGTCTGTCGAGACTTGAAGCTAAAATTAATATAAAATATTCAATTCTATAGTTTCTTAAATTTCTAAATCAACGCAATCAAAAGATACGAGTACGTAATCAAAACCTATAGGTTTTCGTGGACCTATAGTTTAGTATTAGTATTTCATATGAAAAATCATTACAAACTTATATTTGCAGTTCATTTCTTACAAAATGACCGCAACGTTAATTTTGTAAACTTTTATAAGTCGTACTTACCATTACGTATATGTTGTTTGAAGAGGAGTAAAATTATTATTAAAATAATAAAACTTATATTTTATACAAAACTAATATTAAGCTTTTTTCTTTCGTTTAATAAAATTAAAAGTAACTAAAAAATTTGAATATTCTATCTATACTATAAATACTATGTTCAAATTATAAACAGTAAAATTGAAAGAGCTAAATTTATATTTTTCAACTGCGGCCCCAGAATGAAATATTTTCCTTTAAACCTTTGAAATATTTTCTTTTATGGAAAATTTCACTGAAGAAATTTCTGTAAATAAAATCTATTCTCAAAAGGCTTAAATAAGTATATACCCTGGCTTTACTACAGACGCCTCGGAATGACCCGATTATATTTGTGATGTGCCTTTAAACCGACATCCACATTTATTTTAATGGCAGCTCATACGAAGGTAGCGCGTTACCTTTATTATATCGTTTTGGTAAAGTAATTAAAATATTATAAAGAATATTATACAGTATAAAAATTTGCTGCGGCTGTCGTGACGCAGTCAGACAGCTTTCGAGTGTAAACACAATATTGTGTCTTGAAAATTAAGTGGAAAATGGGAAACGGCATGTCTTAAAATAAAGTTCATTCTGCCTACCCTTCTATATATATACAGCTTAATCCATTCCACACACAATCCAAAATTTAGCGGCGAGTGGGGAACGCCTTAATACTAGGTTCCCTCGGCCCACCCTACTGTGTGCGGGATAGAGCGTGAAGCTGATTTATTTGATTTATTCATTTTTTTATATTATATAAATATTTTTTGATTAAAAAAATTATTAACATCCAAAAATTCTCAAATATCATTTGCATAATTTTCAAAGAGCCAAGAGTCGTAGACACGTCTGATTCTGATCCTTCTGATGATCTGACGGGTAAGCCCTTGGGCAGACCGTTCCGCTAGAGTTGGTACAATTTTATCATTTAAATAATTAATTTAATGTTAGCTTTTAAGTTAATTATTACTATTAAATATATTTGGCGCAGGTGCACAAGCGTGTGACTGTAAGCGCGACGGGTTGTAGATTCGAATCCCGTTAGAGGAAATGAAATATTTAATATTTGATTTGTTTCCGCTCTGGTGTTGAGGGAAAGCAAGGCGTTGTGTGACGCTACACTCAACAACGCAATGCCTCCAGAATTCGGCAGGAAGTGGAGAGTTTAACACTACGCTCCCTCCACCTACCCTACAATATGTGGGATACAGAGTGAAGCTGGAAAAATAAACAAATACTGATACTACATCATTTTAGATATAAAAACTACGATTACTAAATATTTTTTAATTTGATATACAGGCCGTAATCACCTATTTAATATTTCAACGAGATAAACAACTGTTGTAATGGTTGTAGTATATTTACATTTAAGAATACACAAATCGTGTTTAGGATACGTTTGTATGAATCATGAATAATACAACACGTTTCTTAGTCATGTTAACATTTATATAGTTCATTAATTAACATAAAACATATTTTTAATAATAACCTTTTATATTTATACATTACTTTTAAGCACACCACGCTTAAAAGTCATTATATTATAATTAGATATGTACTATTTATAGTTCCAGCCAGGCCAGTCGTGGCGCAGCGGCACGAAGTGTGACTATAAAACCGACTGGTTGTGGGATCGATCCCCACTCGAGGAGATGAAATATTTACTTAAATTTATATTTCCATTTCTTCGCTCTGAGTTGAGTTCTGCCACTCAACACGCAAAGCCTCCAGAATTCGGCAGAAAGTGGGAAACGGAGTGTCTTAACACTAGGTTCCCTCTGCCTACCCTGCTGTGTGCGGGATACAGCGTGAAGCTGATTTTAACAATAATTATATACAAATTGAATGAATATCGACACATCACATCACTAAAGTACGGCAATGCGGACAATCCGGGACGTAGACGAATGTGCCCGGCGAGTCGCCGTGACACGTTCATTGGGCTTTCATTTGACCAATTTTCGACTAAATCCCACCAATCGAGGCGTGTCAGCCACTTCTCTTGGTCTGCGTCATATTCTTGTAGATAACAACTTTATTTTCATACTCTTATATAACAATAAGCATTTTTGATTATTTATTTAAATTCATATATCCATTTCTTCGATCTGGTGTCGAGGCAACGCGCGGCGTTGAGTTCCGCAACTCTACATGCCTCCAGAATTCAGTGGTAAGTAGGAGACGGAGTGTTTTAACACAACGTTCCCTCTGCCTTTCACGCTGTGTGTGGGATAAAGCGTGAAGCTGATTTTGATATTTTTGATTTTTATGATATCACCATAATTGTATCCTATACGAGATTGTGACAAGGAATAGATGAAAAAAAATGAAATTTTAAAAAATAATATAATAACAATTGAAAATTGTCATAAGGTGTCTTTCTGTACTGTAGTTTAATCTACAGTTTCTAATCCATTCTGATCTCTATTTATTTTCACTGAAACTGAACACGAAACTCTACGTCTATGGAGCTCAGACAACCAGCAGAAAACTAGCTCTACGTCTATGGAGCTCAGACAACCAGCGGAAAACTAGCTCTACGTCTATAGAGCTCAGATAACCAGCGAGCGTAACGCAAGATAAACAATTCAAGAGAACCACGAATCTCATATTATTTGGAGACGTTATTTTTCGCCAGACACGATGCTTTATCAAACATTTGGAGACTTGAACATGATTATAAGAGTACGTGCCGCGAATACCATCAGAGCAAGAACGCTGGTACATCAAAGAAAGGCGTACAAATACTCTGACAATAATAAAAAGTGCTCTTGTTATCGCTTCGAATAAATTTCTTTCTTATATTATTTATGTGTAAATCCAATCTGTGTTTGAATCTTGTTGAGGCTTTGATTTTTTTTATTAAATAGCTTTAGATGTGTTGTGTAAATATATATATATATATATATATATATATATTCTTCCACGCAGATTTACTAGTCAATATTAAAGTAGTTCACTATTATTTAGATAACAATTTTTAAATATTTTGAGGCCAGTCGTTGCGCAGGAGCACAAACTGTGACTGTAAAACCGGCTGGATGCGGGTTGGTTCGATCCCCATTCGAGGAGATAAAATATTTACTTAAATTTATATTTCCATTTCTTCGCTCTGGTGTCGAGGTTAAGCCTGGGGTTGAGTTCTGCTATTCAACACGCAATGCTTCCAGAATTCGGCAGAAAGTGTGGAACGGAGTATCTTAACACTAGGTTCCCTTTGTCTACCCTGCTGTGATACAGCGTGAAGCTGATTTATTTATTTTATTTACATTACTAATAAAGTACCAATAATACCAATTAAATATTTTAAATATTTATGTTAAATAGGCTTAAAAAATAAGAGAATTGCTTTATTAAATCAAATATAATATCAATATTATACAGTAAACAAAAGAAACTTATTTGTTTCTATACAAATATAATTTCATATAATAATTTTAATATTACAAAGGAAAAAAAAGTTATTAATGTAAATTAACATGTGAAACAAACAGAATTGTTGAATAGGAAAGTTTAAATCTCTTTAGCATGAAGAGGATTACAAGTCAAATACTGGCGATAACAAATTTTCGAGAGGTGCCCCGAGGCTATGCTTTTGCGATATACTTGTAAAGACAAAATGAGAGAATGTCACCAATGTTATGGTTCCCTGGTTCAGTGGCCTCTATTTATTGGATTGCTTACTGACGTCACAACCTATAGTTAAAGTTGAAATTTGATTTTAGGTGAAAACGATGATTTGCTTACTTTTGTATATATCGGTATATATTTTTTTTATTTTTTGTCATCAACACACTAGCAGTAGGCAGAGGTACGTATTGTTGAAACACTCTGTTCGCCACTTTCTGCCGAATTCTGGAGGAATTGCATGTTGAGTGGCGGAATTCAACGCCTCGCTTTACTTGATCTTAGATATATCACAGCAAGAATATAAAATAATAATAAATAACAATACATTCCCCTGAGCGGGAATCGAACCCACAACTGTCGCGTTTACAGTCACTGTACCGCAACTGGCCTCTACCTGGTCGGGAAATTTAATTTTTCATAATTATTTATGAAAAATTTACGTACGTAACATGTATCGGTTATAAGGCAAGAATTAAAAAAAAATTGTGTTATATAAAATATACGTACTTGGTTTTAAAAAATTACAAAATTTTATTAAGTATAGAGCAAGGTTGGTTTTAAAATTAAATAAAAATAATGCGACCAGCATTTGATTAAATTTAAATTTTATCTATATAAAAATGTAGATATTTTTTTTTAACGTCGTCGTCGTTTAAAATAGTTGCTGAGCTCTTAGACTCGTGCAATATGTTTATGTTACTCGATTACGATGAAGAGTGAATTTCCGATCACAAACAATTATTTCTTATCTAATTGTATTATTAACAATGTGGGTTTCACTTTTTAAATTACTTATATGTATGGGTACACGTATTAGTTACTTTTAAGTGTATTTTGATGTGCCTATGCATTATAACTAATTTAGATTTTATTAATTTTATCTTTAAAAAGAAAAAAGAGCCCAGTCGTGGCGTAGAGGTGCAAAATCTGATTGCAAAAACGACTGATTGTTAGTTCGATCCCCACTCGACGAAATTAAATATTTATTTAAATTTATGTTCTCATTTCTTCGCTCTAGTATGCAAAGCGCGGCGTTGAGTTCCGCCACTCAACACGCAATGCCTCCAGATTTGGCGTAAACTGGGGAAGGGAGTGAACACTAGGTTCCCTCTACCTGCTCTGCTGTGTGTGGGATAAAGCGTGGAACTGATTTTAAATAAAAAAAAATAACTGCTTAACATACTTCATCTTTTTTCTACAGTTGTTCCTATACTATTAGATACTAGCGGCCAAAACGCGAATTCACCTATTATAACTTATTGTTATTCATAATATTACCTATAGTCAAATCGATGATTTATTATTTTAAAGGAATAGAAGAAATTTTGACAATGTACTTTATTGAGAGATTTTACCACAACAACTAGAGTACAGTAGTGATGTGTATCATATTGAATAATGTTGTGCCAATCGGTATAGAAGAATTAAATTCTAATATTACATCACAAATTATACGAATTCTTTACATAAATCATAGCTTATGGGTCATTCTGATGTGTAACATATATTACTGGTAGATATAAATATAATTTTAAATTTATTTTATTTTAATAACACAAAGGAAAAAAAAGCTATTAATGTAAATTAACATGTGAAACAAACAGAATTGTTGAATTGGAAAGTTTAAATCTCTAAGTCATTTCAGCGATTTTTGCGTGAAAGTTAAACAAATATCCATCCTCACAATTTTTCACATTTTTAATATTAGTAGGATAGGTTGTAAATATATATATACATATAATTACTTAGTATTTTAACAAAAAATCTACAATATTATTTCCATTAAGAATGTTAATTTTATTTTAATAACACGAGGTACAAATAGCAAAGACGTATTTTTATAGAACCCGTGATCATTGGACCAAATCGTGAGCTTATAACGTATTAGTTTAACATTTGACATTAATTTTGTAGCCAGGTGTGAATTACTCTACCGTGACATCGCGATAACATTTTCAAAGGCCACACCCTATTTATTGTTCAATACATATTTGTATAGTTACAAATGATAAAGTAAAAAAAAATTAAACTGATACACCTAACCAGAACCGCGATGGTTTTGGATTCGATTTCCATGCGGAGGAATGAATCGTATTTATTAGGCCGCTCTGGTATGTTATAACATTGAGTTCTGCAACACAAAACGCAGTGTTTGATTGATTTTTGCGCGTAAAGTAAAGAACGAAGTGTCCCGACACTAGGTTCTCTCTGCCCACCCTATTAATGAAGTTAAAATCTCGAACTAAAAAAAATACACATATGTTATAATTGAGGCCAGTCGTGGCACAGGGGCTCAAAGTGTGACTGTAAAAGCAACTGGTTGTGGGTTCGATCCCCACTCGAGAAGATGAAATATTTGCTGAAATTTATATTTCCATTTCTTCGCTCTGGTGTCGAGGACAAGCGCGGCGCTGAGTTCTGCCACTCAACATGCATTGCCTCCAGAATTTGGCAGAAAGTGGGGAACGGAGTGTCTTAACATTAGGTTTCCTCTGCCGGGTAGGCAGAGTGCAGTGTGCGGGATACAACGTGAAGCTGATTTTTTTAAATATTATAATTGAACATTTTTTGTAATGCGTGCAACATGGCCATCAAAAACTCATTGTTTTCCTATACCAATATTTTACTTCACGCGTCATTAAATAACTCCTAAAGCACCGTCTTGTTCCAGGAAGGAGCAGTAAAATGGCTCACCGCCCTCCGGAAAATTACACCATTTGATTAACTGATACACGTTACTCTAAAATCAATCGCTTTTCTAGCACTATAGGAGGGAGGGAGGTTCAAGAGGAGCAGCTTTGTAAGACTACACTGTAAATGTTGCAATATCACGCACTTATGTTCATTAAAACATGTGAATAATAATATTTTCATCTGAAGAGAGATAAAACAATTGCTATTTAAATAGCAGGTTTGGCAGAAGGGACCTAGTGTTAAGACACTCCGTTCTCCATTTTCCCGCGAATTTCCGAGGTATTGCCGTGTTAAGTGGACGAACTCAATGCCTCGTTTTGCCTTGTTACCTGAGGAAAGAAAAGAAAATATTTATTTAGAAAACGTATATAAATTTGAACGTAGCGGGACTCGAACCCGCGCCTCCTGGAAACCGACCAGGCACAGAAATACTTTTTATACGTTTTCTAAATAAGTATTTTTTCTTTCCTAAGTGTGGAATAACACTTTAAAAGTGTTGAAAATATTTAATAAATAGTATGCTCTTTTGCTAGACGATAATTCCTATTAATTATCTTTGGATAGCGGAAATTTGTAAAAATCTCCCTATAGAGATGGTAACAACACAAATATTAGTGATCAGAGCGCCTGGTCGGTTCCCAGGAGGCGCGGGTTCGAGTCCGGCTACTTTCAAATTTATACGTTTCTAAATAAGTATTTTTCCTTTACTAAGTGTGAAATAACACTTTAAAAAAGTTAAAAAGAAAAGAAAATATTGAGAAATTCGTTCCCCCCGAGTGGTAATCGAACCCACAACTGTCGCGTTTTCAGTCACATGCTTGTGCCACTGCGTGCGACGGCTACGACGGCGTCATCATATGTATTCGTACCTATACAAAACTTTTGAGTTCAACACTTAATAAAGAAATATTTTATTTCAATTTTTAACCCTACAACTTTTTATTGTTTTTACGTCTTGTTAGAGGCTAGTCGTGGCGCAGGGGTACGAAGTGTGACTGTAAAACCGACTGGTTGATGGGTCCATTCCTCACTTGAGGAGATGAAATATTTACTTACATTTATATTTCCATTTCTTCCCTCTGGTGTCGAGGCAGAGGAGTGTCTTAACACTAGGTTCCCTCTGCCTACCCTGCTGTGTGCGGGATACAGCGTGAAGCTGATTTATATAATAAAAAATAAACAAAAAAAGTAAATCTTTATTTCCTGTTATACAAATAATTGTATTGCGGCAAATGTTAACAATAGGAACTAGAATAGTTGTTGGCTCGAATAATACACCTAAAGTAATTACTTTCGAAGCTTATCAAAGTGAGTGTAGCTTTTACAATTACTACTATTTGTTAACTATCCATTTCTCCGATTTATAGATATAGTTCTATCAATAACTTTTTGCGGCTATGATTTTTTTTATTAAAGGCCAGCCGTGGCGCGGAGTTTAAGCCAGTTGTGGATCCGATTTCCACTTGAGAAAATGAAATATTTAATACTTTAATTTCTTTTAAAGCGGAGAGTCTCAACAGCTCCTCTTGTGTACTCTGCTACATGCGAGATACGTGAAACTCAAAATCAATTGCATCATATTTCATTTGAAATAATAGTTCCTTTTTTTATTCCTTATTATCGTTACCAATGTTATTAATAGTGCCGTTTATTTTACTATTTTAATCACCACAGTAGCACAGTTGATATGTTCTTGTTTTATAACGATAGTAACTAATTCAAACACTACTCAGAAGAAATTTTTTTTAGTAAATATAGATGTTTTGATGGTGCCAATAGGTAAACTGGGGCTTAGAGGATTTGAGCACGCAGTGTCTCCAATAAGACGAAAAAAAAATATCTTGTTAGATTTTACTAAATGTTTACTGCGATATTCGTAAGCAGAATACCAAAATGTTCATTATTTGAAAATTCCTGTAGTTAAATTAATTAGAGTTAGTTTACTTCCTGTTTAAAACGTTATTGATATTTATTAGTCTATGCATTGCAACTCTTCGGCTAGTGCTTAGTTCTACAGTAAAACTTTTGTATTTTATTCAAGTTAATTTCGTTCAATTTAATTATAGTGTCACTTATGAAAAATAATGAAAAGGTATCTTGGGTAACCTTTTTAGGGTTCCCAGTCCTATTGGTAGAAATCAGAAACCTTACAGATTCGTAATATCTGTCTATCTGTCTGTCCTAAAGCTATTTATTGCAAATATATTTTTCTTCCCAAAGTTTAAATGATAAACCCTTCCAAATTGGTAATTAAAGAATGTTGCTTTGTTATTATAAAAGTATTCAAACACTATAAACAAAATTGTTTGCTAGTGGAAAATAATAGTCGTCTATTGGTACTAGTGGTACTCAACACGCAATGCCTCCAGAATTCGGCAGAAATTAGAGAACGGAGTGTCTTAACACTAGGTTCCCTCTGCCTACCCTGCTGTATGCGAGATACAGCGTGAAGCTATTTTTTTTTATTGGTACTAGGTGTAAGCTACGCCTGCTGCGCCCATTATCGCAAAATCGTTATGTTATGAAATAACTACAGAAATAGAAATAGAAACAAAAAATAAATCAGCTTCACGCTGTATCCCGCACACAGCAGAGTAGGCAGAGGGAACCTAGTGTTAAGACACTCCGTTCCCCACTTTCTGCCGAATTCTGGAGGCATTGCGCGTTGAGTGGCAAAACTTAACACCGCAGAGCGAAGAAATGGAAATATAAATTTAAGTAAATATTTCATCTCCTCGAGTGAGGATCGAACCCACAACCAGTCGGTTTACAGTCACACTTTGTGCCCCTGCGCCACTACTAGCCTCAAGAAATAGAAATAAAGTGCAAAAATAATGGTAGAAATTACATAATTTACTAAAATATAAAAATTAGCTTTAACTCTTTTAATGATATTTTGATTTTGTAGGTAAGGTACCTATAGTTAAAAGTCCATAATTCTATATTTTTTAATTTAAAAATCTTATATAATGAAATATCTCTAGAACAAAACCCGTCGACGTTATTACGTCGCGTCGAGTCGCGTCACTCGATGGAGCAGCTTCTGCATAATTACGTTATTTTTTTAATAAAAAATGTTACTGAATAAAAACCAAGCAACTCTATTGAATTTTCGAATATTTACATATTATTTTTAAAAATAATTATTTATGCTTGTTTATTATAATAATATCTCATTATTTAAATAAATGAATAAGTTTTGATGACTATATTTCACTATGTAACCGAGGGGTGCTTTATACATATGTTATCAGCTTTACGTTGTAGCAGCAAGGTAGGCAGAGGGTGTCTAGTGTTAAGACACTCTGTAAGCATTCTGTAGGCATTGAGTGTTGACTGGTGGAACTCAACGCCTCGACACTTTTGACGTCCAAATGGAAACCGAACCCAGTACATGTACTGGGTAAACCCAGTACATGTACTGGGTTCGGTTCCCACTAGGTGGAGTGGATTGAAATTTATCAATATTTTCGTTTCTTCGCTGCGGCGGCGTTAAGACCCTCCACCTAACAAGTAATACGTCTAAAATTCGGCGGAAAGTGGAGAACGGAGTGTAAAACACTAAACATAGGGCAGGTAGGTATAGGGATGCTAAATTAAATATATAATAGATATATTAGAATAAATTTTCCCAATTTTCATATATAATTTCATTCATATTATAATTTTTCTACATTTTCATAAACAAAGCATAACAAAACTTACACAGTGCTACTAACTGATGTTACTCCCCGGTAAGGTAACGTGAAGTATTAAAAGAATCGCTATGAACAAGGGGGGAACATGAATTACTCCGTCGCTTACCTACCTATGATAAAGTTTAGAAAAAGAGAATAATTTTCATAATAAGTCGCCTGGAGCGTAAGGGACCCTCTGTGTGAAGATATTACAATGTTTACTCTTTGAAATAAAAAACGGTCCTTTACCTTTGGCCTTGTTACGGGTGTGCACCCGTACGCAATTTAATCATAAAAATAATTTATTAAAATATAACATAGATTATATATGACAAAGGCAATTTAATTGATTGGATACATTTATCTTAATACAGTTATTTTAATAATTTGAAGTTGTCATTTTGAAATGTAATATTTTGATTACTAATTTTACCTATTCTTTAAATTTTAATTATCTTAATGTAAAACATTTAAATAATTTAATTATTTAAAAGTAAGTTCTTTGAAAATTTAAATTTTTTATCAAATATTAGTCCGCTATGGCTTATCTCCTGTTCGTAATTGTTAATTAAGATTAAAATAATCGTTCATTGTACAATATTTTATCATTAAAAAGTTTAAAATGCCATAGAATCAAGCATTGCTGAATCTTCTTACACGATAAAGTTACATGAAATATCCCATAAAACTTATCAGATGCATCGACTTGTTTGTCTGCTTGATCTAAATTAAAGATTTAGTAAATAAATAAATGCGTATAAGCGTGCGCAGATCGCTGGTAATCAATATAAGTCAAAAATATTAGATGGAAAGAAATGTAAAATAAAATAATTTTATATTTTCAACTAATTTATTATTCGACATAGGTAGCTTAAAATTAATTTATTATATCTAGATTGGTTTATTTTCGTGTGTTATATATTATGTACATTTTATAAAACCACATCACATAAAATTGTGAATCGTTCTACTTCTATTTTTGTTATGTTGTTGTGTTATCTATTAAAAATAAATAAAAAAAATGTTTCTCGCTGTATTCTTCAGGGAACGTAGTGATGAGACGCTCCGTTTTCTACTCTCCACATGCAATGACATGTGAGTTGAGTAGCGGAACTCAACTTTGACTTGTTACCAGGACGGAGAAATGAAAATAATTCATTCCATTTTGTCGAAATTGAACCCAACAAATTTTCAAATTTGACAGTAAATTGCTGCGTCGCTACGCCACAACGGCTACAATACATGTAAGTGGTTCTATAAAATAATAAAAAACACGAGGAATCTAATCTGTTACTATACATGTAATAAAGTAAAATTAAAAATTTGAGACTATAATTATATAATAATTTTTACTGCTTATTTTCTAAAGAAAATCATGAAACCACGTTACTACTGTATCGTAAGCCGCCATGATGGTATATCCAGCCGTAATGAGGTGCGACATCTGTATATACTACATAGTATTTCGGATTACAAAGCCGTTGGCCGGTGCGTAAACCGCATTTTGATAAAACTCCCCGGAGGAACCAACTGACTTTATGGTCTGGCTGCAATGTTGGTAATGTTAGACCGCCTCCGCTGTCCCCGTTGCGTGGATTGATGCCTAATAATATAATTTATAATATAAAGATATCCTTATTGTCTCAAAACAAAATATTCATATATTATAAACATTTTTAAAAAAATATAAGAAGCATTCGTTTAATAGATAAACCTTTTATAATAGTATGTTCTTTACTATCTATTAATATCTTGCAGATCAATATATATTATTACAGCCATTTTAATAACACAAATCACATTTCAAACCAAAATTTTATACAAAGAATTCTATAAAGATTAAAAAAAAAGTTTAAAAGGCAGCAAAAACACTCATTATCAACACAATCAGCAACTGTAGGAAAAATACATATTCAATGGGAACATCAGTTAAAATTCCATTCAGTCTTGGAAGTCAGACAAAAAGTGGGAACAAAGGGATACTTACCGGCATCAGGACCAAAGCCGACACAGATTGTAAATTCATTAAGCAGTTCCGAATACAATTTAGGTGAAAATGCAATACAAGTGGCGTCGTTCTGGATCACTGTGTCAGAGGCCCTGAGAGTGTCTGATAGAACGTCTTGTTCGGTTGTACCGAATCCGGTCACCTAAAAATATAAATAATAGATTCATATACGTACATCTATCTATACATATCTATACTAATATAATAAAGCGAAAGCGTTTGTTTGTTTCTTTGTTTATTTGTTTAAACGCTAATATCTCTGGAACCACTGATCGGATTTACTTTTTGTTTCTTTTGCATACATGCTACATTCTTCAGGAGTACTATAGGCTATAAAACATTACGACTTAATTCTTAGTTAGCCTTAAATAATGAAATAACAATAATTAGGATCGTATTAGTTTAGCCTCTTGCGCTGCAGTAATAGTTTCAATAGTTCTAAAAGTAAGCCCACGATACCCTATAATCTATCTCTTATAAATAAATTATAATAAGACATTTTGTGACAAAAAATAATTGAAAATTGCAAGGTGATATTTCAACATTTTTTATTTGACGAAGATAGTTAAACTTACGAACAAAAGTTATTCCATCATCAAGGAAATTTAGTGAAGATAAGCTTTGGCTTCTATAGCATGTAAATTGGACGTGTACTTTTCGAGAAAATATAAATTTAAAATAATTCAACGCTGCCGCAAGCATAAGCACGAACCATACTTTTTGAGGCATTGTGTGTTGAGTACTTAGTCGAAATAACACCGCGCTCTGTCTTGGTATCAGAGCGGGAAAATGAAAGGAATCGAACCAACCTTCATTTTTACAGTCAAACGATATACCACTGCACCACAACGGCCCCTGGTCATAAAAAAAAACGCTTATCTATAAATACCTCATATATTTACATACTCCCCGCATACCAAAGGTTAAAATAAAATCCTTTTAGTTTCCATTAATGAAAAAAAAATGTGAAAATGTAGCCCGCATACATTTCGTTGTATAGATTACTTAAATGAATGTTTACCACAGCCCGCTTCCCAAAAAGCGCAGTTTTGTCGTACACTGGCCCCCAAATACAAATGGGTTGGACGTATTCTGTATAGCGCAGCTTATTTACAACTACAATAGCCAAATCTGAAGTAGCGTGTTCTATACTGTAGGCTGGATGCAGAATTACACGCTCAGCCTGGAATAAAATAGTATAAAAGATTAATATAAACGCAACAATGTAGGCTTAGGTATTAGAGATATGTAGTTGCTGTGTAAGGATAATGTCAGCGGTTTAAATGCTACTCCTTTTTATAGTTACGCATTTTACTATTTAGTTTTAGTTTAGAACGTAGGCAGTTGTAATGTTGAACATTTTATTTTACTCACACAGCTTCACGTTGGACCACAGCAGCGTAAACGCGACAGGTTGTGGGATGGATTCCCATTTGAAGCATGTACCAAATATTTAAAATTTTCATTTCTTCGTTCTGGTGGCGAGGCAAAGCTCGGCGTTGAGTTCCGCTATTAAATTCAATGCCTCTAGAATTCGGGGGAAAGTGGGGAGCGGAGTGTCTTACCTCTCCCTACCCTAACTATATGTTTTATTTAAATATGCTTACATTCAACTCTTGTCGTCCAGTTTCACTCTCATTCCTTAAATTCGAAATACCTGCTGTAATAAGCAAACGATTTGTTTCGATTTGATTTCCGTCTACAAACATGCAATGACCAGCTGAAAATTAGAAAATAATATTCACATAAAATACGGTATGTACGTGTCCCAATGACGATCAGGTTAGGCAAAATGTACTGTCTTTAAAAATACTTCTGTCAATATAAAAGTTATTATAAATACATGATGTTACTTCGTTGTGAACCTAAAATACTTGAGCGGCGAAACTTTTTTTTAGCTATTTGGAATTTGAACCCATAATTTTCTTGTTGAATACACACACCAGCCTATATATGTTATAATAAAGAAAAAGTTAATATACAAATTCAAATTATTTTTTCCTCTGAGGAAATGAAAGAACACGAAGGAAATTATTCATACCTGTTAGAATAGCAGTCCTGGATATGACGCTTCCTCCACACTGGTAATTGGCTAGGTTGGCTTTTGGTGTTTTTATTAGAATTGCTACATGCCAAGGCCAGTCTCCAGGCTTGGAGTCGGTCCTAATAGAAGTCAATTCACCATGATCCATGGGCCTTCTTCCACAATAGTGAAGAACATCTGCATCGTTTGGTTTTGAAGCATCTAAGGATTCTAATGTCAGTTTTGCCTAAAATGGGAATAACTTATTACGTTTCTATTTTAATATTTAATTATATCCTATTTTAATGTTTTTCCTCACCAATATTTTTTTTTTATTTAATTCAAACATATAGTTTAACTGTTATGATATTTAACATTAAATCAATAATATTTGTATCGTTCGTAAATAATATCTGATATTATGATAATAATCATAATGTTTACAAAATAGAAATACGAAATAGTATTTTGAATTACAGCCATTTATGAGCTTCACACTGCATCCCGCATACATCAGGGTTAACACACTCCGTTCCCCACTTTCCGCCGAATTCTGGAGGCATTGCGTGCGTGAGCGGAACTAAACGCCGCGCTTTGCCCCGATACCAGAGCGAAGAAATGAAAATATAAATGTAAATAAATATTTCATTCCCCGAGTGGGGACTACGACTACTACTGCCATTTAAAAAACAAAAAAAAAACTAAAATAGTCTATAATAAACAAATATTGATACCTTAACAAGATCGTTGCATAGTGTCATATTATTCAATCTGAAATTCGCCACAACGGGCACTCCAGGTGTTGTGGTTGCATTGATCGATGTAAATATGTAATACTTTTTAGGAATATCTCCTTTCGGTTTTAATACGAAATTATGGGATTTATTTGTTATAATAACATTACTATTGTGCGATACCTGCGAAAATAATGTTTTGATGCATTTACAGCTGAAAGTTTATTATTATTTTAAATGGAATTGATAACTTTTCGTATAAATGTTGTTTTTAAATACATTTCGAGCGGTAATACTAAGTTTTGTTTTAGTTTTATTTTTGTTCAACTTTAAATTACTTTTGAAAATAATATGAAAATGATTTTGTTTTTTTAATAAAATACTAAACGAATTTTCATTATAAATATTTACTCTATTTTAATTTAGATTAATTAATTTGAAAATTATAAAAGTAGGAGCGTTTTCCATAACATAAATAATGGTACGAAATTATATCAGTTATAAGTTTTAATTAATATATAATATTTTTCCTAATTACAATTGTATAAGTTGCTTGATTAGAGAATCATAACTTTTCATTATATCATAATTATACAAAATTATTTAATTTTAATATAATCAAAATTTATTTTGCAATTGAATCGAGACAGTCTTTTATTATATACATACTTATTTTTATTATGAGCTATATCTATATTATTAGGTTCATTTCTATTCAAAAAATAATTAGAAATTATAATTACTATACTATACGTAACATTTTTAAAATGGTTTTTCGACATTCTGGAAACAAAATACCTTTTTGGAACCGGAAACTATCTAAGCGTTTAAACCCCTAAGCATATACGTTCTAATCAAGCTACGTCAAGATTCTTATACGCTTGTTATAACTTACTTGTATTGTTAGCATCTAAAATTCTTCGAATTTCCGCTACCAAAACTTAGAAAGAGAGAATATTTTTCTAAAATGATATTTTTTATACTGTAAAATTAACAAGCGCTTACCCCGAGGAGTCCTATCTGCTTTTCGAAACCAATTTCAATTTCAACATTTTCCAATTTACGGTACAACTCCAGATCGACTTCCCCCCTCCACATCAGGTCCGTTATTTTGTCGAAATGGATCACACCAAGTTCGCACGGCCGGTATCTTGTTAGAACTGGTCCCGTGAGCGCCATTGAGTGCACTTGCAAAACGCATAGAGATAGAACTAAATAAATAGCACTCATTTTGATATAACTATTTTGATATAAATTATTTGCTACTACTAGAACTACAATAATTATTTAACGCCTATAATATCACTATAATAATACTGTTTTGTATTAAAAAAATATATAGAATTCTTATCAACGAATAATATTATACAGTATGTTAATTTTTATTTAAAACAATCACTACAGTAACAATGAAGTTGTATAAATGTGGTGTATTCGAAATTTTGCAGAACTTATAAACGAAATCGTTCTATGACGAATTAAGGTCAACCATGTTTAAAGAAGAGGTATTCACATAATTTATGTAATTTACAATCGGGTTACTATTACTCAATTAGTCATTGGAGTAAAACAAAGGATTCAATAATAGTATGTAATACCATATGTGAACTGATTACCTACTGGCCTACCTTTACTAATATTTGCTGACATGTGTTGTTTTGTTAATATTCAGTTTTACTTTCGTTTAATTATTCATTTAAATCAAATAAATATTGAGGTCGTCGTAACGCAGGGGCAGAAGCGTATGGTGACGCGACAGGTTGTGGGTTCGATTGCCAATCGGGAAATTTAAATATTTAACATTTTCGTTCCTTGGCTTTGGTTAGCAGGCGAAGCGCGATGTTGAGTTGCGCCACTCAACAATCAGCGTCCTAAGAATTTGGTGGAAAATGGGGAACGGAGTGTTTTAGTACTAGGTTCTATAAAAATATTTACAACTTTCTTATATATTATGCTTGTATCTTCAATATTGAATTAATAGTTCACGATTAAAAATAAAATAAATAGACATTAGAATTAGTTCATAAATAAAAAAATCTGAAATGAAGAAAACTCATTTTAATTATATATTCAAAGTAGGAACATGCTGCATTTGATCTGTGACAAGTGACCTTTAGTTACACGAAACTCTTATCTAATCAATATTTTTAATATTTTGTTGTCATTTTACGTTCATCCGTCAAGAGACCATCGTGGCGCAGGGGAACGAGCGTGCGACTGTAACGCGACGGTTGTGGGTTCGATTCCCAAACGTGAGAATTTCAGTTAATTATTATTTATTAATATCTTCATTTCTTTGCTTCGCTGGTACCAAGGCAAAAGCGTGGTGTTGAATTCCGCTATTCAACACACCATGCCTCGACGGAAGGTGGGAAACGGAGTGTCTTAGCACTAAGTTTCTTTTGCTTACCATGTTACATGCGTAATACAGAGAGAAAAAAAGCCTTAAGTACATCTTCATGAGAATTTTAACATATTCAGACCTTGTCAAGTAGTATAATTAATTTTTGAATAGAATATAAAGGTAAAATTTGGAGAATTTCATAAAAAAAGTTAAAAAAAAACTAAGTTAGCTCCCTTTCATTTAAGCTGGAATTAAATAAAAATACGAGACATGTCAGCGTTGTCAAAGCATACCGTCCATGCCAATTTAGGGGCAAAATTAACATAACATTTTTAAGAATCCCAAGTACGTATAACATTTTACTTTGTCTTTCACAAAGCTCCATCAACTATGTTTCAAATACTAACACACGTTTAGATTAAATTTAAATATTTCTGTACGTAGATGATATATTTACATATTTTTATATGTATATTGAATTTATGTTGAATATATATATATATATATATATATATATATATATATATATATATATATATATATATTTGTTTATTACCTGAAAATTAATATGTCTATACCAAAATAATATATAATATTCCGCACATAGTAGGTAGGCAGAGAGAACCTGGGAACCTAGGAACCTACATTCTGGAAGCATTGCGTATTGAGTAACGGAACTCAACGCCACGCGAGGAACGCTACCAGAGCGGAGACCTATAGGAATTTATCATTCGATATTTAATATTCGATGCTTTCAAATGTCAAGGATGAAAATGTAAAAGAATGTGCTTAAGTTAAAACGACTTTTGTCTTTAGTGCAGCATTATACAGGAGTATTTATTTTTGTGTAGCAATAAACAACCGAATAGACACTTCAGCTCTCCTTCTTTCGTGTTCCATACAATTTTAATGAATGGCCGAACATTTCTTTTTCGTGAAGAGATCTTTTGCTGGTAGTACATTCGTTTTAAAGATTTCTATAGTGTTAAAGAAAATGTGAAGGCCTAGGTTTTCTACTTTATATTCCTTTTGGAAGGCTTTACAAACAATCTCTTTTATATTGCTAAAAATTCTGTAAATTTATTTTGAGTGAGCGGTACCTGTAATGAGACTGCATAGTAAATTTTTATTTCCTTAGTTCAATCGTTTGAGTCTTATATACACTTTATAAAAAATATAAATAATTGAATATTTCATATATTTATACAAAAATAATTAATTTATAAATAATTAAAGCGAATGCGGACGATTATTCACCTTTATAGTTGTGTTGTATACGTTAAATAAAATGTTCTGTTACTCAATTTGTATGAATTTTATATAAACGAAAAGAAAAGTATCTATCAATAATTCAATTTTAAAGCTTGCTTAATTTGTTGTCTTGTACAACATACAGGAGAGCGGAGGTGAGCCAGTAAAACATCTATTATAAATAAACTGTTCAAACGAAATGTAATCAATATTATTGTCAACATTCCTATTGTGGAGAATCGAACTAGCAACTATTGTGTATAAAATCTGACACTTCTCAATAAGTAACTCGTAATGACAGTAAAACCTACATACAATACAAAAAAACTTTTTGTTACAAAGTGAACCGCTTTAATATCAAACTATGTATTTTAAATTAAATTGAAAATGAAGAAATTGAAGTGTACTCCAGCTCCTTATGTAAACAACGCCATAAAGGAAAGGAATATCTTACTTGTGATCAAAGCCTTATTCTTTCCTGAAAACAAACGATCCTGTTCTTTCTTACATGACAAAGACGAAACTTTCCCGAGTCGTCTGGAAATATTTCCCTTGTATAACTTTAATCACAACTTTTGACTTTGCACGTTTCTAATTTTGAACATTGCTTAATGATTCAACTTATTGGTAGGTTTTTTTTTTATATAAAACAAAAACATAATTTACCCTATTTTAATATATATAATTTGTTTAGATTATGTAGATATAACTATTTTTGTAAATTTCACGCTGTATTAAGATAGAGGGAACTAGTGTCAAACTAGTGTAAAAACTCTCTATCACCCCCTTCGTTTTATTTTGAATATAAGATTTTATATCATTAAACATTTCAATTTAAAATAAAATAGCACTACGTGCTGTGGAAAGTTGTAAATTATTGGAGAAATGTTCGAAACAGTACTAAAAAAATAAAAATAAACATAAAATAAATCAGTGTCATGCTGTACCTCGCACACAACAGAGTAAGTAGAGGAAACCTAGTATTAAGACACTCCGTTCTGCAAATTCTGGAGGGATCGCGTGCTGAGTGGCGGAAATCAACGCCGCTTTCCCTCGACATCAGAGCGAAGAAATGAAAATATAAGTTTTAATAAATATTTCATTTCCTGGAGTGGGGATCGAACCTATAACCAGTCGCGCTTACAGTCACATTTTGTGCCCCTGCCCCACGACCGGCCTTAAAAAAACCATAGAAAAAATTACTTGAGCGCTATAAAATTACAACTATCTATAAGAACTGCAATTTTGTCTATACAAATAATAGAAAGACTATTTAGCTTTTTCACACGTTTAAGATTTTATCTGTTAAAGAAAGTATATCTATCATTTAGAGAAAGGAAGAGGTCAACAACAATTGGCTTAATTCTTTCAAATGACATAATGACGCGAAGCAACCATGGCACTTTTATCTAAAGACCTAGATCAGCCAAGATATTTATATGTAAGTATTTTTTATTATTGTCATATTAAATTAATGTTTGATGAATATTACTAATATTTAATAAAATAAATTCATACGGTTTATTGTAAATATAAAAAATGTATTAAAAAGTAAGAATATCATATTCTTACTAAAATTAATGCTTCGAAAAGGAAGTATTAATTTTTATAATACAAATTCCATTGAATACGTCTTACAAATCATATGGTATTCATTCAACACTCAGAAAATGAATTACATTCATATTCTAGATCTGGTAATATCAAACGAGCTTTGAGTTCCATCATTGACCGAATTGTCCGAATCGTCTGACCAAATTCAAGGCATTGATGGTTGCCTTAGTGACTTGAATTTGGGTGGTAAGTGGAGGAAAAATTCGGTACTAGTTTGTGTCTACCTACCCTGATATATAAGCGGGACACAGCGCGAAACTAAAAGAAATAGAGTAAATATTTAACCTTGTAATATATTAAAGTATACCTTCAAAATCTGATACAAGATTTTGTAGTTATAACATTCAACTTCTTGAATAAAATTTATTTGTTATATTTTGTATAAACGTGCCTTGTCTGCCAGCGTGCTGTATTCCACGCAAAGCAGGTGGGTAAACAGAGAGAACCTACTGTTAAGACACTACGTTCCACATTTTTCGCCGAATTCTGGAGGCTTGAGGAGGAGTTGAGTTGTAGAACTTAGCGCTGTGTAGTTATAATATTATTTTAAAATACAAACTCGTATCATAAATTAATTATTTAACAGTTAAATTTATCAATTCCTTTCACAATGTAGCAAAAGATCTCAAATTAAAGTATTTTATACAATAGAAAATTTGTGCTAATTATAAACATATAAAAAAATATATAAAATTATGTCTTTTTTAGTTACTTCCAGATTATTTACAAGAAAAGATTATCTCAATCGAGCTGAGGCACTGACACTATCCTTAATAAATGTTTTGTGTCCAATACACTTGAACAGATGGCCAACAACAGCGATACGTTTAACGAGTTTTAATTGGTATAGTTAGAGACACTTTGTTCGGACCAACTTTGACCTGCGGTGGTACCCGGTACGATTGTTATATGGGATATTATGTTTCGTTTCGTTATAAGTTGATGTTAATTATTAATATATTGTTTAAGTAATTTTATTATTATTTTTTTTTGAATTACAGCTAAAATTTGGCGGAAAATCTAGAACGGAGTTCCTTAACACTAGGTTCTGCCTAACCTGCTGAGTGCATGATACAGCGTAAATCTAATTTATTATTTTTAATCGCGATAGGTAAATTTAGTAATTCATTTTTTTTTACAATATATAAGTATATGCTTAAAGTAATACGAGACATATATCCGTACTTATTCCATTCACTTATATATATTACATTTTTCTGTGGAACACAACATTACATATTCCGTAACTGGAGTACGATATAGTAAGTATTTTAAATATAAAAAATTAAATAAATCAGCTTCACGCTGTATCCCGCACACAGCAGGGTAGGCAGAGGGAACCTAGTGTTAAGATACTCCGTTCCCCACTTTCTGCCGAATTCTGAAGGCATTGCGTGTTGAGTGGCAAAACTCAACGCCGCGCTTAGCCTCAACACCAGAGAGAAGAAATGGAAATATAAATTTAAGTAAATATTTCATCTCCCCGAGTGGGGATCGAACTCACAACCAGTCGATTTTACAGTCATACTTCGTGCCGCTGCGCCACGACTGGCCTGGCATCAACGTTAAATCTTAGATCTTATTTTATATTTTAGTGAACCAGTCACGCAGATAAATCACAAATGAGACACTATAATTATAAGCAGAAATATATATATAAATAAGGGATGGCACCGTGTGGTCATTTGTTATTTATTGTCAATTCGCGTCCGACTCTGCGACCGTTCGTTAGCGATACTGTAATAATCTTATTAAAAATGCTTGCTCTCACACCGATTTATAATGTGAATTAAACTATTATAATAGTATTTAATTTTAGTTTTTTTATTACTTTATCTTTTAAACAGTTAAGGTAGCATAAGCTAAAAAAAATATTTTGTTTGTTAGTTCACGCTGTATCTCGCACATGGCTCGGAAGACAGGTTGGACGTTCCTATCAAGACGTTCCTGGAAAATCGGGATTTTCGATCCCGATTTTCCACTGAATACTGGTTGCATTGCGTATTGAGTGGCGGAACTCAACGCCAAATTGTCAATTTACTATTGAAAATGTGCTTATAATCTGTTTTTATATCAGAAAGTTTGTGATGGTCCTGTAAATATAATTACTTTAATAACACACAGAATACGGTTGAGTTTTTATAATATTTCTTCTATATACTTACTATAATCAATATTTCCATAAACAAATACTAGTATATAGAGATTTTTTAACTAAACTTATTACCTAACTCTTTCTTGTTTAAAATATACATACAAATATACAAAAAGTCAATATAAAATAATATAGGGTGTAAATAAAATAAAATATCCCATTCATTTCGTTAGAATGAACTATATAGATGACTAGATATTATCGGCTTAGTTAAAATAGTAAATAAATTATTTTGCACCGTGTTCAACCGTTGTTATGTTTAATTAAAATACCTCGCTGAGCATGGTTCACGTTTATTTTAATGTTATATTGTTGTTTAATTTTTAAAAAATCAGCTTCATGGATCAAAATAATTTAATATACTCGCGACATTTTTCTCTGCTTAATTCGATATATCTATGTCTGTATTGAGAATAGTGCCAATATCGCATTTTAAAGCATATTGAAATTTGCATATTATTAGCATAATGTGGCCTGAGGCCGGTTGTGGCGCAGGGACACTGTGCCTGAGCCTGACAAGACTGTGCCTGATAAGAGTGCCTGTAAACACGACTGGTTGTGAGTTCGATCCCCACTCAAGAAAATGAAATATTTATTTACTTTAAATTTTTATTTTTTTTGGTGTCGACTCAAAACGCGGCGTAAAATTTCGCCACTTAACACGCAATGCCTTCAGAATTCGGAGGAATGTGAGGAGCGGATTTTTTAACACTAGGATCCCCCTGCCTGCCCTGCCACATTGCGGGTACAAAGTGAAGTCGAAAAAAATTAAAACAAACAAAAAAGATTATTTTTGAATTATTAAATATTTGTGTCAGAACTTGAGTCTATTTTCCAGAGCTCCAATGAGAATAAGAGCTCCGCCGCTCAACACACAATGCTTCCAAAATACTGGGGAAAATCGGCAGCGGAGTGTCTTAACACTACGTTCCTCTCTGCCACATTCGGAATACTGAGCGTGACACTGAAAAAAAATACAATGACACTTTAAAAAAGTATATAAAATAAACACATAATAAAATCCTATTCCAAAAAAGATTATATAGGTACTACTAAATAATTTTGAGTTCGAGTTATTTCTCCAGACGCCCAATGAAAATAAAACATTCCAATATAACAATAACAATAAAAATAAAAAGTATTATGAAACTTCCCATCACCGCACCATCAACTCTATCTGTAAACATTACTATAACGTAGAATTCTATTTGCAAATGTTTCCTACGTTTGCAAGAGATTAAACTTAAGATGGGTAATATTTTTCAGTCGCTCGAGTTGGGAACTTTCCTTTGTCGTTGGGAAGTAAGCAAAGGGTGCCGTTTATCTAACGAGAGGCTGTTGGAAGTTTGTTAATGTCAATGTCTTGAATGTGGACTTTTGAAATGTTCGGCGAAATATGATGTAATATTATATCCTTTGAATCATCATCAAAGGCACATGAGCGTTATTAAAAATGCTTCTTTAAAAGATAGAAGATTTGTTTTGTTTTTTCTTTTGAATAGATTAGTATATAGATTAGGCCAGTCGTGGCGCAGGGACACTAGTGTGTGACTGTAAAAGTGACTGGTTGTGGGTTCAATCCCGACTCGAGAAAATAAATTTTCATTTTTTATTTCTTCGTTCTGGTGTAGAGGCCAAGCACGTCGTTGAGTTCCGCCACTCACCAAGCAATGCTTCCGGGTGCTGTGCGCGGTATAAGTACGACGTAAAGCTGATTTTGATTTTGTTAGTATAGAGTTGGTTAGGCTGTTACCAACATTTTGATGTAATTACATCTTATATAATAGTATGGGACTATTATTGTTAATTAAAATGTTTCAGTTAGTAGGGTACAGTCTGGAAATTACTCTAGTAACGAGACTAACTTTTGCACTATACTTATACTTATTGTCAAACCTAAACCAGACTAAACTGAACTTGCACTATAAAAAAGCCATACACATCCTATTTTCCATTTACATTTTAACCCATAAATGTTACATATAGAAATAAATTACCATTTCAAACACAAAATGGAGCTTAAAAATATTTTAAGCAAATTTATTGGTTATATTTGTCCAGTCCAGTACCTTTCAGTGTGGTCGAATCTGGTGCATGAATCAAGTGTGTCGGATGACCCCGCAATACCGAGTGGTTTCGTGATTTATTGGCTCGTAGCGGATTTGTCTACCTGTCTATGTAGCTGGCTGTACTTGTTAGTTGTTACTATTAAGCTTAATTCTTTGGAATTAATCAAAACAGCATAGGTGTTTATGGAGGCCAGTCGTGGCGCAGCGGTGGGACTGTAAAATTGACTGGTTGTGGGTTCGATCCCCATTCGAGGAGATGAAATATTTAATTTCCATTTCTTAAATTTATATTTCCATTTCTTCGCTCTGGTGCCGAGGCTAAGCGCGGCGTTGAGTTCTGCCACTCAACACGCAATGCCTCCAGAATTCGGCAGAAAGTGAGGAACGGAGTGTCTTAACACTAGATTCCCTCTGCCTACCCTGCTGTGTGCGGGATACAGCGTGAAGCTGATTTGATTTAATTTTAATTTTAGATGTTTATACAATGGTACATCAGTCAGAAGGCGAGTTGACAAGATGGAATTGTCGTCGTATATATAGAGATTACTTGGCTAATAATTAAAATATGTTTGTTTCCCTTGCTTAAACAAAGTGCAGTTTTGGATTTTTCGACTAAGAAATATATGTCCTAAAATCTTATGTCCTAGCAAGCGAAAAATAATATTTGAAAATAATATAATTATAATAAACATTAAAATTATAATACAATAAAAATTAAGAGTATACAAAATTAGAAACGCGGTTTGGGGTGCACAAAAAAAAATCTGATCATTTTCATAGGACCAAAATAATGAAATACAATTTATTTAATACTCCAGCAAAAAAATCTTCAATACAGTTAAGTCTGGTACATATATGAGTATGACTCGAGCTTGAACAATCCGTGATACCGAATAGTTCATGATTTATAGGTCCGAGGTGGTAATGTATCTTCTACCACCTGTCTGGACCTTGCGAGTTATAGCTGTCGATGGTTTTAAAGTACACTGTTGTAGTTCAGATAAGCTGAAATGGTTTTTTATAAAAAAAGTTACGTTATCACAATATTGTTTATGTCTTAATACAGTGGGTTGTAAATGCGATAATTGTGGGTTCGATTTCCACATAGGACAGTGAACTATAATAATCATTCCTTGCTCTGCTAACAATACAAAGCGTAACGTTGAGTTCTACCACAAAAAAAAAACACAAAAAATGGCCCATAAACAGGAAATGTAGTGTTTTAGCACTAGGGACCTAGTCTCTGAAGTAAATAAAATAGATAAATGCAGGAAAAGCTAAAAATAATTTTAGTTAGCGATGCTTAAGAACTGATTATATACTTACTTATATTTTTACCCGAACAGCTTATAAACGAACCTGTCAACATTTTTGCTACATTTCTGAGAACATTTGTCAATTTATTGAACAAACACGCAAAAGAATGCACAAATCCTTTCACATTTTCAGTGTGGTTAAACTTGTCAAGTGAATCGAAGTCTGGAAAATCCTGAAACGTAGTTTATTTCAAGATTTCCCTATTCGTAGAATAATGGTAACGCGAAACAATTTGAGTACAAATCTAATATTAAATATAGAGTAAAATTTCTAATGGGAGTTTCTAGCACGTATTTCTACGTACAGCTAACTTATAAGCCATTGCTTTACTTAATTATATAAATGGTTCCATTAAATAATGATTCTATGTCAATTTTTATATCTTATAAGGAATAAAATAATATTGAAAGGTAATAAATTGTAATTAAATTTCATCGAATTTCAATTGGAAAATGTTCAATTGTTTTATATGTAGATGTGATACTTGATCTATTCATTACATCACTAAAAAACTTTAAAATAATGTTTCAAATATTAAGAATTATAATTGATTTAATATAACTGTAGTTTATTTTATTAATAGTGTACTTATCGCATAACCAAACGAGACGTTTGTGGGAGAAAATGTACCGTGTTCTATGTATTTGAAACCACAACATTTGATGCCTCCAGAATTCGGCAGAAGATGGGTAACAGAATTGTCTTAATAGGGAAGAAGTGCTATATGAGAAATACAGCGCGCTAAAAAAAAGTGAAAGATTTCTTTTATTTAAAAGGCTACAACTTTCAGAAATGAAGCTTACTTTTATTTAGTCACTCAGTCATTCCATCGTTCACAATATGGACGTCCTATTAAATAACCCCTAAGCATATGTGTTTGCAAATGACAAGATCCCGTTAATTCTAAGACACGGCCGTGCTCTATTAATTAAACCTATTTGCTCCTTGACAGTCTGTATTTGCTTCGAACTTAATTAACATTCAAGCTAGTTAATATGAGTATGTATTTGCCATGATTTCAGTATACAATCATTGTGAAAATGGATAAATCTATATAAGATTTTAACTTGATACTTCACTTTGCCTTTACTTACACTTTACGAACATTTTACTGTACAAAAATATCTTTAAAAAAAATAAATCAAATTAAATCAGCTTCACGCTGTATCCCGCACACAGCAGGGTAGGCAGAGGGAATCTAGTGTTAACACACTCCGTTCCCCACTTTCTGCCGAATTCTGGAGGCATTGCGTGATGAGTGGCAGAACTCAACGCCGCGCTTAACCTCGACACCAGAGCGAAGAAATGGAAATATAAATTTTAAGTAGATATTTCATCTCCTTGAGTGGGGATCGAACCCACAACCAGTCGGTTTTACAGTCACACCTCGTACCGCTGCGCCACGACTGACCTCAAAAATATCAAAAATATGATATAAATTTTCTTTTCGAACATACACTATTATTATTGTTATGTCATTCATTTAATAGAAAATGAGTGATACGATCGCAAACGTTTTACTTCCTGTTGAACTATTGGTATGAAATGAGCCAACAATGAGCGATTTTAACTCGCATGGATTGTTTTTTTATTTTTTTCTATCATTTGCCTAAGAACCGATAATATCTTGCTTCTGTAATTGCTTTAACTTCAGTAAAACAGAATTCATATACGAAATCTTCACAACAATGACAGCAAAATGGATCTTTTTTATATTTATTGTAATAATATATTTGGCTCGTCATAAATTATAAGTTAACTAAGTATATAAAAAAATACGGCATTAGTCAGACTTTGCAGAAATCTTAGTACTTAAATGTTAGTTAGTACCTATAAGCTTTCACCTTATTAATTGCTTTTTGTAGTGCGTCATCAGATTCGTAGATAATTGAGGGAACTCGGGCGAAGACGCGACGGCGACGACTTAAAAATACATTTCCTTTATTACAACTGAAGATAGTTACAGCCCAATGCTTTAAGACATTGCATTATTGTTTTACTTCCATTCTGCTGCATAGCGAATTCTGCTGTAATGGCTGGCTGAGGAATTTTTTAAAAAGGTGCATTAAATTTTTTAGTGCAATAACAGTTTGTTTTTAGGTGCTTGCTGTTGTTAAGAGGTCAACTTATGTTGATTTTACTAGCATTTATATAAAGTAGATTGGAAAATCAATATAATTATAGTAGATCAAGTTTTATTTATATTATGTATGTAGTGTCAGAAAAAAGAGAAAGAAGTATTTTTCTTTCCTATCTGTGGATTAACACTTTAATTCTTTTTTAAAATAGCTATATCTTTTAAAATATCAACTTTATTAATATGCTTCAATTTCTAAATAAAATGTATACAATAAAACGTAAAAAAGTTTCAATAAACATACGTACATATCTATACAAAAATAACTTAACCCATCCTTATTGACTCACAGATAAAAAAAGTAAAAATCCACACACAACGTGAACCTTAAGAGGATCTATCACTCAATACGTTATGAAAAGAAATAGTTTTTTTTTATCGAGAGGTTTCCATCCGGCGGACGTCCTTTGGCCTGGTGAAAATACAGCCAATGCAATTACCGTTTCCCTTAGCCAAAGGCATTTCTGTTATTTTCACTACAGAGAGAGAAAGAGAGGGAGTCCTGGTATGAATAAGCGAATTAATTGGTACCAACAAGGCGAGTTTATTCGTTCATTCATACTATTGTGCGTATTGTAGTTGCAGATACAGCGCAGCGGTGACAGTGAACATCTATTGTTTAAATTATTGTTCAAAGCTGAGCCCAAGGCAGCGCCAGGATAGGCTGTGATTTTTTTTTATATTTTCCACTTTATTATTTTTTTTTTATAGTTTCTTAATACTTTATTCTAATAGACTAAGATCCCAGTGCCCCCAGACCTATGTAATTTTTGCAAGGCTGAAATTTTGTTGAGGTAGTTGAGATGTACCTTTATTTGGCGCTACCTCTGAAAGGATCCCACTTTCAAGTTAGTAAGTAAGTATAATATCTTTACTATATATTAGACTAATAGTCCTCAAAACTTCAGCTTTGCTAATGATGTAGCTCTGGGGGCTCCGGGGACTGGTTTTAGTTTGAAGTGTTCATTTTGGCGATGGTTTTAGATTCAATCGTCTTATAGAGTTAAATTGACGATATACATTTATTAAATATCCATTTTTTAGCTTCTTTTCAATTTGAATTTGAATCTATCACGTTTACAGTCGCTTGTTCCGCTGCGCCGACAATATAATAATCTTTCATATGTTTACTTTAACTATATGTTTGTACTTTTTCAATTTGGTAGCTCACTATGCGATAAAAGGTAATTTACATATGAAAAAAAAACTGGATAAAGATGGTAATATACATAATAACATTATCATCATAAAAAAATGTTTTAGATGTTTTAGAATGTTCAAGAAAATTTTCTTTGAAAATTTTGCAAATTTTACATGTGGTTAATAGCACATAACAGCGGAGTAACAAGAAATAACCCTTCCCTTTGTAACTTATTTAACTTTACCTTGTTAGCTCTGGATGTGTAACATTGAAACGAATTTTGTATATCGGAATTTTACTCCAATATTGTATTATAGCTGTAGCTGTATTATAGCATATAATAAAAATCAAAAATCAGCTTCATGCTGTATTCCGCACACAGCAGGGTAGGCAGAGGGAACCTAGTGTTAAGACACTCCGTTCCCCACTTTCTGCCGAATTCTGGAGGCTTTGCGTGTTGAGTAGCAGAACTCAACGCCGCGCTTAGCCTCGACACCAGAGCGAAGAAATGGAAATTTAAATTTAAGTAAATATTTCATCTCCTCGAGTAGGGATCAAACCGACGACCAGTCGGTTTTACAGTCACACTTCGTGCCGCTGCACCACGACTGGCCTATAATAATAATATACATAGAATAATATATATTATATACTATAACTGTTACAAAAACTATATTTTAATAGAAAAAACGGATTCACGTATGAAATGGCAATTAATGACTATTTTTGGTTATGACTAGATGATGGAAAGAGAGTTAAAACTATTTTTGATTTTTCATTATATTTTTTATTGTTATAATATTAAAATTATAAATTATTCGTTAGCCAACTACGTTTTGAGTATACGAAATAGTGATTGTGTTTAATAGGAAAAACATTTTAGTCTATAAATAGAACTCGATGTCTTTTGACCATGTTGTAACGTTTCTTTTCTGTTCAGGATTTTAAGTAAAGAAATAAATAAAAAATAACGACGGTATATAACGTGTCTATAAAATATTTTCAATATATATTTTGTAAGGTAAATGGAATTTGAACTTTAATAATTGTGACAAAGTCGATCGATCACAATCAATGCAGTCGACTTTGCGGAATAACTGCATATTTTTAAAATGCTATTTCCTTTTTCACTGAAATAAAAAATCATTTTCCGATATTTTCTCAATTAATATTTTATTTATGTTGAGTAGTATTAAAAAAACAATTTTTTGTTATGATAAAAGCATTAATTTTAAGATTTGGGAAGATTGCTATTTCGATATGTTTTTTTTAGTTTTACTCTGTATCCGGCACATAGCAAGGTACAAGGCATACAGAAACTGGGAACCTAATGTCAAGAGACTCTGTTGCGTTAAGATACTTCCGTTCACCACTTCCGCCAAATTCTGAAGGCATTGCGTGTTGAGTGGCGGAAATCAACGCCGCGCTTTGCCTCTTTATCAGGGGGAAAACATAAAATTATTAAATCTTTCATTCCCCGAATGGAAATTAAATCACAACCATCGCGATTGATATAAAGAATTCATCATATGAACATAATAGCTTCACGCTGTATCTCGCTTACAGCAGGGTAGGCTAGTGTTAAGACACTCCGTTCCCCACTTTCTGCCGAATTCTACAGGCATTGCGTGTTAAGTGGTAGAACTCAACGCCGCGCTTTGCCTCGACACCAGAGCGAAGAAATGGAAATTAATATATTAAATTTAGTAAATAATACTTAAATTTAGTAAATATTTCATCTCCACGAGTGGGGATCGAGCCCACAATCAATCGGTTTAGTTTAGTCATACTTTGAGCCCCTGCGCCACGACTGGCCTCATGATATGAAAATTATAATGCAAAATTATACATACCTATTTAGTTATACATATAGTTTACAATTACATTCTGTTGCATTTTTATTATCATATACAAATACATAGTATGTACTTGTTGCCAACGTTCTTAGAAAACGTAATGTAAAATTGCTTTCTCAGAAGTCTTTACATTTGTTTTAGTTTATAGTTTGTTACTCAGAAGGAACAATATGAACTATTATTTAGTACTTTGTTGCTTACTTTATGTTTGGTCGGATTTTTTAAGCTACGCTACTACTACTATATACTATAGTATATAGATATTATAAATATTATATAATAGTATTTTATATTTATATTGTTTTGAACTAACATTATTCACTTCCTGGACAACCTGGACAACCCAGTGGGCTTGTTGTAATGAAATCTTTAAAAATATCAACAACGTAGTAATTTTAGGATTCCGTACATCGTTGGTCGTCTGTCAAGACAATTTATCTCGAGATCGCGAGGAGGAATAAAACTGAAATTAGTATGAAATATTTAGGTGTATGGTGCTTGAAGCACGATAAAAATCAAGCTTCTAAGTGAACGGAATCAAAAGATTTTGCTGCATTTTGTATGAAAATCGCCGCGTTATCAAAATCTATAAGCTACTATGCCTCATAGATTTAGAGTTATGAAATTTGTTTCCAAGTGAGAATTTACAAAACAAATGGAGGTAAAAATTTAAAAGTAAAAATTTTCAGGAATTTTATAGAAAAAAATATATTACGAACTTAACTTAAAGATTTACTTCCCTTTGACCTACAACCTTGAAATTGTTACGAAAGCCTCTATGAGCGACTTCATCTCCACTTAACCGGCTTCTTTATCTTTACACATCCTCTGCCAAGAAAAGAAAGAGAGAAAGTAGTAATTAATCACTTATTTTCTATTTTCATTTAGCAATAAATTTCCTTGTATTGCCTGAAAACAAACGAACAAACAAACAAACACAGTAAACACAATACTTGCCTAATTATGTAACTGTCCATCTATCCTTCCGTCCTGTGAAAACGCAACATCAACAAGTGGCTGTTGATTTAATTCTAATAAGCTACGAGCTGTCCGAATATCCTGCTGAAGTTACCATGCAAAGCATATAAAAGCCAATTTGATATTTAGTTTTACTGTTTCAAAGTAAACATTGAATTTATTATGAAGAATATCTGTTTCATGGCAATAGCTTTAAAGTCTATTTTATTTTATTTTTTTGCATTACGCTGCATCCCTGACACAGCCGTGTAAGTTGAGGGGACCTAGTGTTAAAACACTTCGTTCGGTATTTTCCATCGAATTCTGGAGGCATAGTCTGTGAGTGGCGGAATTTCACGCCGTACACTTTGCATCGATACCAGAGGGAAAAAATTAAAATATTAAATATTTCACTTTCTCTAGTGGGAATCGAACACAACCTGTCACGTTTACAGTGACACTTTGTGCCCCTGTGCCAAATAGCGAAAATAGTTCATAATTAGACAATTTAAATATAGTATTCAATATTTGTTAATATCTATATAAAAAACAGAATAGAATATATAGAAAAAAGTAAAAAAAAATATGAACGTTACCATTTTTTTATTGGCCTGGATTAAATAGTAAAAATACTCTTTCTTTCCAACCAAATTATTGTTCGAATCATGCAGTGATCAAGAATTGTTTCCCCTAGTCCATTATAAGCTAGTAATAAATTTTCCCTTTATCCTAACAAAAATGTTCCCCTAAAGGAAATTTTGAAATGGATGCGGAAATCGTCTGTCTTTATATACGTCTACTGACCATTTTCTAGTTGATTTGTTTTTTTTCCACTTTTATTGTCACAGACTTTTTTATTGTTTTCCGTATATAATATATGAATTATTTGTATTTACACGAAAACTCCTAACAAATATACGTAGGCATACATAATTTATTTGAAATATGAAATTTCGAACTTTAAATAAATAATTGTCGGTCGGTTAAATCAATATTGAATAAGTCCATAATATCTACTACGAATTACTACGAATACGTACTATAATGATTAAATTGAGGGAGGATTACTATAATATTAATATTTAAATTTAAGGACAAATATACGACCGTACATGCGACGGTTGTGGGTTCCAACTTGGGTAAATAAAACATTAAATATTTTCTCAACACACAATGTTAACAGCGGAAGCGAATGTAACAGCAGGGGAGCGTAAGTGACTTATGGAGTGCAGAGTGTTTTAACACTAAGTTCGTAGTAGGTAAAAAAACAACATTTACATAATTACATAATAATAAATAAATAATGATATACATACATATATTTTAATAATAGGTACAATGTTACATTCAAAAATCCACCCGCCTCTTCCAAATATCCGTTCAAACAAAAAGCTATGTGATGACACAACGCATTACCTACGAAATCGGACCGGAAAATATTCCTGTCGATGGCAATAAAACACTTGGCTGTATGCACCCAAAATGCAACGATTCGAAAAATATTGGAATCCTTCCAATAAGTTTGGGTAATGGAAACAAGTTTACAGAGGAGCACCTAAGGAGTCCGGTAGGTATCTCAGTACGTCTTATGATCGAGACAATGGATGTTTGCTGGTGCCCGTGTTGGCAGAGGGCCGAGGCGGTGATGCGGATAACTCATTTTACGCTCCACGTCGTCAAACCGATCAGGCTCCGTATTCTGAATCAATCCGCTCGAAACTTAAGTCGTGGTGCTTTCTCCTATATTCGTGAATTTGACGAATTATGTTAGGAATTAGTGTGAGGAACTAAGTTATTGCCTAAGTGTATGTACTTCAAGTTAAGAAAATATCAATATCAATAGAAAATTACTAATTTAAGAGTAGCTAATAAGCATTTTCTAATAAGTAAATTCAACGTATATCCTAGTTATCGCTAGATCGCTGTGTAACAATGTCTTGAAAATGGATGAAAAGTAGGAACAGAATGTTCTACCTCTTGGTTCCCTTTGTCTACCATTTTACATGAAGTATGAAGCTAAAAAAATATTTACCATAATATGAATTTCATAAATCTGCTTCTTCCTGATGGCATTAATCTCGGCGTATGTTGCCAAGGTCTGCCTTTCTGCTTAACCTAAAGTCTTTAACGTCCTCGGTGGTTAAACCATTGGTTTTCGTGTCCTGCATCTCGAAGTCCAACTAGGGCTTCCATGAGCGTCTAGGAGGTCTCACTCCAGGGACAAACATAACAAATTAATATAATAAAAATATTCATTATTTATACAATAAATAGATAAAACAGACAACAATTCCTTTAAAAAAAAATTAAAAATAAAACTTTTATTTGATAAATTACAGAACGTACAGAATACAGCGAGGTAAAGCCTGAGTACGTAAGATAATTCATTGCGCACACGTAAACCTTTCAAAACTTCGAATAAAGTTAAACAACGTTAAACTTCGCGAACCCATAAGTGCGGAAAATATTGTTGGAGACTCTTTCATTTTGAAACATTGATGACAAGGAGAACTATCCTGTGTAAGCTGTTTTATTGTATTTCTATATTTATTTTGATTAAAATAATTTAATAAAATTGTGGAGTTAAATATGTAAACTTGACATTTTTTTTTCTTATAAGAATTATTTTTTTCTTTCTAACTGCATATAACAAGTGCCTGGAGAGACTCGTGGTGTATAAATGAATATTTACTTTGCTTTACTCCTAATTAAGACATTGCAAATAATATGGAAAACCCAACACTGCAGTAGTTTTCACAAATCAATTAAAACTGGCTTACAATTCAGGAATATATTCATTAATATTATATACGCAAATCTTAAAATGGCACATAGGCGTACGATTGTAAACGAGACAGGTTGTGAGTTCGATCTTGAATCGAAGAAAAGGAATATATTATTATATTTAATATTTTAATTTTTTTGCTCTAGTATTAGGGAAGGCACGATGTTGAGTTCCCCACTCAACACACAATGCCTCCAGAATTCGGCGGAGTGTCTTAACATTAGGCTTCCTCTGCCAACCCTGAACTAAATATGTATACGTATAAATAAATCGTTAAATTAACATATAAAAGAAACAATCAATTTTAAAATCACATAAAAAACCCTTATAATTTTAAACAGTACATTTTTTTTCACAGTCCGCAAAAAAATATTTCACAAAATGATATTTCCTACAAAGCAATGTCCAAAATCATAACATAACATAAAATGTATTCATCTAATAAAGAGGTCTCTAAGATCAGAGAATATGTGAAATGTGTGAATATAGGTTAAGGGTAGCAAGATGGCGCGGGACAAAAAAGAAAGGGATAGGACACAAAGGCGAACCTTATTAAGGATAAGGCAAGAATGATGAATGGTTTTGGGTTCATATTGAGAAGTATATATAATAAGCCCCTGAAAAATAGAAACCATTTCGAAAGTAATCTTAAAGTGGGCATTAAATTAAAACATTGTAAATGGGGTGGACGTTTACCAACCTACAGTAACATCTGATTAATATTTTAACGTTTAATGATGTTCTGTCACTCTCTGTTTAATTACTTCACACTTTAGCAGGATAGGCAGAGGGAACGTAGTGTTAAAATACTCCGTTTCCCACTTTTTGCCGAATTTTCGAGGTATTGTATGTTTAGTTTGTTTAGTTTTGATGCCAGTCGTGGCGCAGAGTCACAAAGTAACTATAAAACCGACTGGTTGTGGGTTCGATCCCCACTCGAGGAGATGAAATATTTATTTAAATTTATATTTTCATTTCTTCGCTCTGGTCTCGAGGCAAAGCGCGGCGTTGAGTTCTGCCACTCAACACGCAATGCCTCCAGAATTCGGCAGAAAGTGGGGAACGGAGTGTCTTAACACTTAGGTTCCCTCTCCCGACTCTGCTGTGTGCGAGTTACAGCTTAAAGCTATATTTTTTTTGTATGTTTAGTGGTGGAACTTACCAGGACGAAGAAATTCTAACTTACACCTTATATGTTCTTATAAAATATTTTTATTTAGTAAACTTTTAATATATTTTTATCAAATCTTAACGAGGGCAATTCTATGTTATATAACAAAATAGAGGGCGCGAGCGGCTTCGCCCGCTTATTAGGAGTGAATTCTAAAAAAACCACGAAACACGTGTTCAATAAAATATTTTTAACAATCTGAATTTAAATTTTTATAAAAATCGGTGGCAATTTAAAGATTTTTTCATATAAACTTTCAACACCTTATTTGAACTCTTAGGGGGTGTATTCTTAAAAACCATGAAACACGTGTTCAATAAAATATTTTTAAGAGTCTGAATTTCAAATTTTATAAAAATCGGTACAGATTAAAAAAAAAATCCATACAAACTTTCAACCCCTATTTCATCCCTTTAAGGTTAAAATTTTTCAAATTCCCTTCTTAGTGGATGTCCAGAATATGAAAATAAACATCTGGCCAAATTTCACGTTTCTACCATCAGCGGTTACGGCTCTGCGTGCGTCTTATATATAATAGTAAATGGAGGTAGGTCGCGGTTACCGCGTCGCGCGATTGTCACGAGTGGAGGTACGACTCGTACGAGAGATTATTTTGGCCACATCTTATTCCAGACAGTAATGTATTTTTATTTGTACTAGCCGGACAATTCGATATGTGAATAGATTTTTCTTCAGTATGTAAATCTTTAGTTTATTTTTATATCAATTCTATTTTTAAAGTATATAGTGCTTTATGATAGTGAATATCGTAATTCTTATAATATAATTAATAAGATAACAAAATAAAAATTTAAATAAATAATAATTCCTTCTCCCGAATTAGAATCGAACCTACTTTTGTCGCGCTTCCAGTCTCACGCTTGTGCCACTGCGCCACAACTCATATATAATTTGTAAAATATTAGACATATTAAAATATAAACACGCTTATCGTATACAATTTTCTAAAAAAATATCGCTTACATTTAAGATGCTGAAACAAGAACAAAAGCTTCTTTAGAGGCGAAGTATAAAAGAAAAGCTCGACAGGCCGCCGACGATGGCGAATGACGGGACGATCTGATAGGATTCATTAGTTTAATGACCCGTTAATGTTTGATGACGCCGTGATTGACCCGTTGCACGTGTCACATAGCCTTGAGCTGCCTTCAAACACCTTTGAAGCCTCTAAGACACCAGCTTACGACACGTCCGCCGGCTTGAGACGTATTAGCTTATGCATGTAAAAGTGATGTACAGCTTAAAATATACCTACTTGATGTTTCAAAAGGTTTAAATACTTTTAGTAATTTTTTTTTTGTAATTAATATTTTTTTAATAAATCACAAATAAACGAAATGTAAGGAGAGAAGTGTGTAATTTTATTCGTGGAAATATCAATATTTTTATATATATTAAGATACATATAGGAAATAGAGGGCCAAAACACTCTCGTTTCGCCTCATAGCGATGCTTAAACGCGCTATTCATTAGATTACTTACCTATTATCCCATCTATAATTCAATTCAATCTTTTCGTTGTTTTAGACCGTATTGTTATTGACGGTATGGTGAAAGACAACAACAAAGTTAATAAGTAAAATAGTTAAGCTAATAATTCAGCGGAAAATGGGGAGCGGAGTGTCTTGACACTAGGCTCCTTCTGCCTCATCCTTCTACGGCGTATTTATTAGTTTAATTTAAAAAAAAAATAAACTAATAAATAAGACAAAATATATATATTGGGAAATATATATCACAATTTAATTGATAGTTTCATTCTGTTTCTATTTTAGTTGAACGTTTACAAAAGGAAAAATCCATTATTCCAGCTGTCTGAACAAAGGCAATTAAGTACTGTAGCTGTGGCTGTAACACGTACATTTTAGGCGTGTCGATACTTACATGTGTAGATATTATTTATTAGAGATGTATCAATATAAATATATTAATCATGTATGAATTATATCAGCAGAGAGAGCAAAGGTATGTATGCCATATTATGATTTTTGTGATTCAAATGTCATATTGGTTTCAATTAATGGTACTGGCAGCCTGTTTCAAAAAAGTTACTTACGTTAGCTATTACAAAAATCTGGTTTACATAATAATTGAGGCCAGTCGTGGCGCAGCGGCACGAAGTGTGACTGTAAAATCGACTGGTTGTGGGTTCGATCCCCATTCCAGGAGATGAAATATTTACTTAAATTTATATTTCCATTTCTTCGCTCTGGTGTCGAAGCTAAGCGCAGCGTTGAGTTCAACACGCAATGCCTCCAGAATTCGGCAAAAAGTGGGGAACGGAGTATCGTAACACTCGGTTCCCTCTGCCTACCCTACTGTGTGCGGGATACAGCGTGAAGCTGATTATTACATAATAATATACTTTAAATAACGTACCATAAATTTATAAATATGATAATATTATATTGTCGTATAGGTACATTGCTGTTAACTTAAAAACTACTTTATACATAGGTCTAGCGAATCTTTTCTTTGTATAAGAATTTCCATTAAAAATATTAAGGTTTTAAAATCTCTCATCCCTCCTACACAAATGCTGTTATAGACAGCTAAAATTATTCTACATAGAACCCCTCTGAGGGGTTGAAAGGGTTCAAACCTCAAGGGAGGTGTCGAATCATTCAAACGAACTTACTAACACGCTCCCTAGAGTTTTATGCACTTGTTAATAATAGGTCCAAGTAATAAGCGTTTTGTCTTAGTAAGTACTCAAAGTAAAGTTATCTGACCCAAACAGACAAAAGAAAAAAATTAAAATGTAATTGCTTAAAAGGCTACACAATTTTTAAAAATGAGCCTGATGATGATGAAATATTACAAATAGACTGAGGCAAGTGTATAATATTTTTTTTTGTTGAACCAGACTATAAAAACAGTAATTTTAACAGTAAAAAAAGAATTTTGTTAAAACAAATTTTATCGCATATCCAACCGACTTCTCACCACACTTTCCATAAATACATTAAATATGGATTAATAATATAACCTGCTGAAGTTTAAATATTCACCAATTTATTATGAATTTGAAACCAGTCGTGGCGCAGGGGCACGTGGCTATTGTGGGTTCGATCGAGTATTTGTTTAATTTATATATTCATTTCTTCGCTCAATATCAATCAAGGCAATTTGCAGCGTTGAGTTCCGAAACTCAACACGCAATGCCTCCAGAATTCGGTGGAAATTAGGGAATAGAATATCTTAACACTATGTTCCCTCAGCCTACCCTGCTGTGTGCGGGATAAAACATGATGCTGTTTTTTAATGAATTAACGATTTTTTATAATTGACTAGGAGACTGGAGATATTATTATTCTATAACAATTGAAATTTTAAAATAATTATTCTAAATGATGACTCGAGAAATCGAGTTTATTTTTCAATATCTTTCAATTATTTACATATCTTTATTAACACACACAATTAAATAACTATTTTTGTATACATAAAAAAATGTAATTGTTATGTTTCGATCTCGTGATATCCATGTTTATACTTGTAGTTGTAGCACTATTTTTTTAGCTTCACGTTATGCCTATAGGCAGATGGAACCCAGTGATTAGACATTTCTTTCCTCTCCTTTCGAATTTTCCATGTATGTCGTGTGAAGCGGTGAAACTCAACGTCGCCGTTTCTTCGACTTGATATCAGTTGGAGGAAATGAAAAAAAAATAATTCATGTCTTCTTAGTGGGAATCGAGCCCTCAACCGTTGTGTTTACAGTCACACGCCACTGGGCCATGACTGCCTAAGAATTATTTCTATTAAGCTGTGAAAATTGGACCTAAGTTACACTATGTTGGTGTACTCTCAAATATGTTATTATAAACAAATAGAGTCAGAGGCCAGTCGTGGGGCAGCGGCACGAGGTGTGACTGTAAAACCGACTGGTTGTGGGTTCGATTCCCACTCGAGGAGATGAAAAATTTACTTAAATTTATATTTCCATTTCTTCGCTCTGGTGTCGAGGTTAAGCGCGGCGTTGAGTTCTGCCACTCAACACGCAATGCCTCCAGAATTCGGCAGAAAGTGGGGAACGGAGTGTCTTAACACTAGGTTCCCTCTGCCTACCCTGCTGTGTGCGGGATACAGCGTGAAGCTGATTTTTTTTTTTTAACAAATAGTAAAGAGCACTATTTAAGGCTCCATTATTTTATCACATATAGTCAGTCGGGTGGACCTTTTTGTTCTTGTTGGGGATAATTTTTATAGTATTTTAGAATTCCTGAATAGATGTTTCAGACCTCGGACTTTTAAATGTTATCGAAAAATGCTTATTATTTTGAACTAAGCTTTTGTTGATTTTCTATATTACCTGGTTCATTATAGTTTCATTTCATTATAGTTTCGTTCATTGGGTGTTCCAGACTTCAATCAACCATATCCTATTCGAATTTATATTGTATTTTAAGTCTATAGCAATATACTTAACAAAACTAAACATTTTATAAATCATTTTAAAATATTCTATATTTTCTATCGACATTTAAAGGTTTATACAAGACCTCATGAGTAATAAAATTATTATTTAAATAAGTAATTTGTTCACAATATATAATATAATACAAAAAGTATAAAATTCATACAAAATATAACAAATTACAAAAAATTACATAAAAGTATAATATTCAATTATGAAGATAAAACAATGCCTATCACAATAAGGAAAATGTGCTAAAACAGAAAACGAAAATTATATGTATCTTTACTTCCCCAAAATCAGGTGAAGGAAATGAAAAATGAATATGTCTGTACAAACGCCGCCCGCCTTCAAATTAACCCCAAATATTAATCCCGCGTACTTTGTAAATATTACAAAACTGCAATTTCCGTATCAACGCGCTATAAATACGTAATACATCACTGTGTTTTGTTTACAGGAGGTATAGGTATTATAAATTGTCTATATATTTTTATAATATATAAGTATTCTATACAAGTTATTACTATTATTTTATATATTTATTTTAATTCATATGCTGTCTGTGAAATTTGGGCGTGCCTAATATATTTCTTCATATCAGGAAAATTAAATTACGAAATAGAAATATACAATATTTCTTCAATATACATACACAATTGGATTATTGTAAAATATGTAATTATATAGTGATAAGGTATTATAACATTTTTTATTTCCGGAAATAGCACTTAAAATAAGACTAAAATATATTTAACTAGAGGGCGCGCGCGGCTTCGCCCGCTTATTAGGAGTGAATTCTAAAAAAACCACGAAACACGTGTTCAATAATATTTTTAGCAGTCTGAATTTAAATTTTTATAAAAATCGGTGGCAATTTAAAGATTTTTCCATATAAACTTTCATTTGAACCCTTATTTGAACCCTTAGGGAGTGAATTCTTAAAAACCATGAAACACGTGTTCAATTAAATATTTTTAAGAGTCTGAATTTCAAATTTTATAAAAATTGCTACAGATTATTTTTTTTTTCCATACAAACTTTCAACCCCTATTTCATGCCTTTAGGGTTAAAATTTTTCAAATTCCTTTCTTAGTGGATGTCCAGAATATGAAAATAAACATCTGCCCAAATTTCACGTTTCTACCATCAGCGGTTACGGCTCTGCGTGCGTCTTACCTCAGTCAGTCAGCACAAGTCCTTTTATATATATAGATAATCATTCTCATTGAAATAAGTAAAAACTAACAAATTAGTTGAGGCCGTCGTGGCCCAGGGGCACAAAGGTGTGACTGTAACGCGATGGTTGTGGGTTCGATCTCCACTCGAGGAAATGAAATATTTATTTAAATTTGTATCTTGATTTCTTCGCTCTCATATAGAAGCAAAGCAAAATTCGGCGGAAAGTGGGGAACGTATTATAGTGTCTTAACACTACCTTCGTTCTGCGGTCTGCCTACCCTGCAGCGTGCGGGATACAGCGTGAAGCTGATTTATTTAACAAATAAGTTTATTCGTTCATTTGTATAATAACAACGTATAATAAATATCCAATCGTCGTGGCAACCATTTTGCAACAGTTTTAAATTGTATATATGTACATATATTTACATAAAATTATATTCTATACAAATCAAAAGCAAATTTCCGTTCTTCGTTGAATTAACAATATATCACCAAGAAACTACATTCTATGAACCGTCCAACCTCAATCGGAAAAGCGCTTTCCATTTGGATGTATAAAGCGCGGTATCGGTAGGAGTATAATTCTCCACTTTGAAATATTTATATCATGGTCTCTGGTGCTGGGGAGCTTGGTCGTGTAAGCGTTTTGTTTATACTGTACGATATGCGATACGGAAATAAAATTTATTATAGATAAAATCAGTTTCACGCTGTATATCGCACACAGCAGGGTAAGTAGAGGGAACCTAGAGTTAAGATACTCCGTTCCCCATTTTCCCCCAAGTGTCAGAACTCAACGCCGTGTTTTGCCTCGACACTAGGGCGAAGAAATGAAAATTTAAATTGATACAAGATACTTTAACTTATTTAAAAAGTTATTTTTGCAAACATATAACATAATCGAGTGTAAGCCAAATTCAATCTGTTACTCGAAGAAATGAATATTATAAAATTTTATTAATTCGTTTTTAAAGACAAACTTCAGGTTATGTTTTATTTTGAAATTCGGTGCACATTGGATAGGTTTTCATATAAAAATATCTTAATTAACTAAGGTAAAAATACATAAAAATCATTAAAACACAAATACTATTAATATAAACAAAACATCACTTTATTATTTAAATCTTACAAAAAGAAAAAGAAAATTACACTTTAACAAAAATCGTATACGTACCGAAACCTCCCTATGTTCCCAAAGTGATGGCGGTTATACTGGAATCTACGACGTTAAGACTAACTCTCGAGTTATGGAAATAGCTTTGGCAAGCATTGAACGCCGATTGTTACAGCTTTAGCTATATATTAAGGATATTGCTTAATAACATTATAACTTAATTGCCCATACCAGCTTCATAATATCCACTACAAGCTGTCATAATCTTTTGGCGTTTTATATGGAAGAAATGGTGTATCGATTTAGAAATAAGTTTTACTTTTGTGATTTTATTGTAGTATGTTCTAGTTTTATTTAGATCATATCAGGAATGTAAATAAGAATGATTATTCTGGCTGTTAATAATAGTTAACAAGATTTTATTATATAAATAATTAAAACGTTCGTATGAATAGAAATTAATATTTTACTATATTATTTCACAAAAAATATACATCGTCCTCATTATTTATATTTGAAAAAAATGCTAATTGATAGAAGATAGAAGTCCACACAAGAAAAAGTAAAAAATATAATGTTGTTTATCTTTCTAGAAATATAAAAATAACTGGCCTATCTGTTGTTAATTTTTAAGTTAATTTTTAAGTTCCGGTTTCGATTTCTACCCACTTTGGTGTCGACGCAAAGCGGACCGTTGAGCTCCACCACTCAACACGCAATACCTCCACAATTCGGCGGAAAGTGGGGAACGGCGTGTCTTAACACATTTACAACTATTCCTACGATCATTAGGCTTCATGACTAAGTGATCATGGCGTCAATGTATAATATTATACATAAAAATACTTTTTAGCTTCTTTAACAAAGCAAATGGAACGTATGGCTTAGCGGTCAGAGCGCTTAGATGGTTTCCAAAAAGCGCGGGTTCAAATCCCATTACGCCCAAATTTTTATACATTTTCTAAATAGTATCTTTCTTTCCTAAGTGTTGAATAACACTTTAAAAAAATTTATTTTTTTTAATTACATATATTCTTATAAATTTACTTACTTTTCCTTTGTATTAATTCTTTTTTATTTGAACCTTGCAAAACTAGATTACTGGAGTATAACATGAAAAACGTAGCAATTCCTCTACGTGACAACTAGGGACGTTGCGGTCTTCAAAGGGATTAGTTCACGGTAGTTTGATAACAACTAAATTAATATTATAATAAGAGATATGAGAGGCATTTGAAATGTTATTTAAAATAATATATTTTTAAATTTAATTTGATATAAAAATCAGCTTTACACTATATCTCGCATATCTGCTATATGCGAGATAGGTAGAGGGAACCGAGTGTTAAGACACTCCGTTCTCCATTAAATATGAAATAATCTATAATTATAATAAAATCGTAACGGATCGGTGTTTGTACAATGAAGATATATGAGAAAATGTTATAGGTGGCCTTTATTAATTTAATAGTAGAATCCAAATCAATGATTTTTAAAATTTTTGTCTTAAAATTTTCGAAAATAATTAAGATAAATTATTGTGTAATACAAGCGGGCGAAGCCACACGGGGACCACTAGTACTAAATAAATACTGACTTTCGATCGCTCCTATCTTTTTGGTTAAGAATCTGATAAAATGGATATTTGAACAATATGTTTCTTATATGTAATTTATAAGCTTTTTAATATATAGTATCTAATACAAGAAAAAAGTAATTCAATTATTATAAAACAGTACCTCAGATGTAAACAGTTACTTTTTATACATAAATATTGAATAAAATCAGCGCGTTTTATTAACATCACGAAAAAAACCTATTTACTATTCATTTGAAGTGTATTTCTGGGGACGTCGGTAGTTTCGCAAATTCTCGCAATAAACCTCCTTTTGCCTACTATTCAAAGGCTGTCTAAATATAAAGTGAACTAGAACGATATATATTATTCATGATTCATCTAGCTTTACGCTGAACAAAACTTTTGCAGTAAGTAAGTAACAAAGCTCCCGGTGAAAGGAAGCCTCAAAAGATACCTCGAGTTAGTACTCGAGGTATCTTTTTCGTCTGAACATAAAAAAAATCAATAGTCGATGCTAAACCATAGAGGTATATTTGCATAAATTTCGCGTTCCATATAGCGGCCCACGTATAAGACACGGCTTGTCAACGTTACCGGCGTTTACCCTGTTTATATAATGAAGCATGTCATAACATTTTTATAGTAAGACGAGCTATAAAACAGGTTTAGTATAGCGACATTACCTCGGAACCCCCTCTTCGATATCTTTGCACAGGCCTGTATAATGTAGGTAGAGGGTAAGAGTGACGCTTGTGACCCTCGTATTAAAATAGACATTGGACTAGCTGTTTATTTCAAAGATACATGTTAAAGAGACCATTAAAGGGTTTCTATATTTTAGAGGTTTCGTTCATGTCACACGCATATACTTGCATAATAATTTTAGTTAATTTTTTTCAGCTTTAGCTATCCCGCAAGATAAGCTTTAACAATGACGGCCGAATTCTGGAGTCATTGCGTGTTGAGTAGCGGAACTCTACGCCACATTTTGCCTCAACACCAGAGCGAATATATGAAAATATTAAATATTTCATTTGCATTTTCTCGAGTGGGAATCGAATCCACTCACACCACGTGTACCTTGCGCCACGACAGGTCTCTCAATTTAGTTGCGTCAAGTTTATCAAGTTTCAAAGATACCTTCATTTCTAATAAAAAAAAACAAGCGTGTTCATTGCGTAATTCTACCGCGATCTATGTGCATGTCCTTTGACAGTTACGCCGTTGATTTATTGGCACGCCACTGTGCCGCGATTCTGTCGGTACTAGTTAGTTACTACGAGTGCCCCACTCGAATGCCATAATAGCTGGTGAGTATAGTAAAATACTATATGAGTATGACCCATATCGTTTTGGATGTTAATTGCTATATTCTTTTATTTTGTAGACTTATATATAACGCTACAATTACTAATCGATGGAAGAGGTTAACTTTTGTTTGTACTTATTTTTTCTTTTTATTTTTTACCACGCTGTATCCCGCTTGCAGCAGGGAAGTTGGAAAGAGCTTAATATTAAGACAGTTAGCTCCCCATTTTTGAACGAATTCTGAATAAACAGAGAGAAAAGAACAAGAGAATAAACGCCGCCCTAGGCCTTGTTACCAGATTGAGGAAATGAAATGAAGAAAATATTTCATCTGAAGTGGGAATCGAATCCACAACCTATTACGTTGTACTGTCAGGCTTATCATTCCTTTATAATGTTGTTAAAAGTATAAATTTATAAATTACATACTTATAGTAATAAGAGTGTATAGTTCTGTTTAAGCCATATAGTTAAAGGTGTATTTGTCAAATTAAGTATTTTTTTAAGCTAATGTACGAAGTTTAATCAGCGCTACTATACACATTATTTTATTTAGGACTTCCGCAATATATTATACTTTTATTACTTTTTTTATTAGAAGGCGTCGTGGTGCATGGCCTCAAGCGTGTGATTGTAACGCGATGGTTGTAAGTTCAATTCCCGCTCCAAAGAATTAATGAAAAAGCGCCGCGTTGTGTGTTGGTTACTTACGTATTGACGCCACCGCAATAAAAATTCTGCTTGACTGAAGGTTCCCTCCGCCTAACCTGCAATTTGCGGGACACTGCGTGAAGCTGTAAATGTTTGTTTATAAATAATATGATTTAACAAATACCCAAAATAACCTTATAAACCCAAAAGGGTTTATAGTTCATTTGCTTTCACATATTTCACATATATAAAGCTAAAAAGATTGATATAATTTATTAAGTCTTACTAAATTAAGACTTGACCCTCGTGTTGGCCTTTTAGTATTTTCTGTCAATGATAAATCTATTTATCAGGTCTATTTTATTAAAAACTATCACACAACTACCCGCGTAAACGAAAAAGGAAAGAAAAGAAGAAGAAATCATTTCTCTTTTCTCTAACACAAGAGATGGAACATTAACTAGATAAAAATAAAAATAAATCAGCTTCATGCTGTATCTTGCACATAGGAGGGTAGGCAGAAGGAACCTAGTGTTAAGACACTCCGTTCCCCACTTTCTGCTGAATTCTGGAGGCATTGCGTGGCAGTGGCAGAACTCATCGCTGCGCTTTACTTTACGACACCAGAGCGACAAAATGGACATATAAATTTAAACAAATATTTCATTTCCTCGAGTGGGGATCGAAACCAGAACCAGACGTTTTCACAGTCACACTTTGAGCCCCTGCGCCACGACTGGCCTCTATTATTCTTTTTTCTCTTTATTAACTATATATATCATTACAAATAATAAATCCGAATAAAAACACAAATAAATGTGGTATAACATTCAAGCCATTGAAGCCTAACATCGCAATGGTGCATGGCCGCGCATTAAATTAGCGAATAACAAACGCTTAGTGTCCGACTACCACCTAGGTGAGGGAATTAAGACCAAACTTCGATTAAATTGAGACCAGCTAGCATATTTTACAGGCATATGAAATATTTTGGATTTGGTATCTATTTCGTTAAATTTTACTTTTAAATTTAACTTAAAAATCTTATTAATATATAGATGATAAATATTTTGTTTTTTTTTGTCTTAGCCTTATACGAATACATTAATAACATATTGTTAGATACTAAAAGTGTCTATTATATATCTATAGATACTTTTACTGTTTTTTTTATTTTTTTTATAAGATATATCTGTTGAGGATCTATATAGGTACTGTAATATAGTGATGAAGTGACGTAATAAAGTAGGTACTATAAAAATTATATAGAAAATAAAGAACAAAATATTTTTATTCGTATAGTACAGCGAGAAATAATCAAATATTATCAGATGTTTTATTTATTAAAATTGTCCAAGCGGTTCTTCTCTAGATATAAAAAAAATCAGCTTCATGCTGTTTCCAGCATACAGCAGGATAGGCAGAGGGAACCTAGTATTAAGGCACTCGGTTCGCCACTTTCTGCCGAATTTTCAAGGCACTGTGTGTTGAGTGGCGGAACTCAACGCAGGGCTTTTTGCCTTGATAGCAGAGGGAATAATAATAAATAAAATAAAATAATAATCCATTTCCCTGAGTGAGAATCGCACCTACAACCACCGTGTACACCCAAGCGCCTTCAAACCCTAGCGCCTCTGCGGTGCGACGGTCTCAAGATATCGTTTTTTCCATAATAACTGAACACCTCGCAGGTCTTTAAACTGGAAGCTATTTATTTATTCAGTGAATTGGGAACGCCGTCGGAGTGGGAACTGGTGTCTGCATTGTGATGAATTCAATTAGCAGACGTTAAGAGTCGAATAATTGGTTGAGCTGGTGTTTTTGTGAGTCGATTGTTTTCCAATTAACAATCTCCTTAATGAATGTCCTCTCGATTTGTATATTGATTGTTGTATCTGTTATTCTTTTTTTTTCCAGCTTCACGCTGTATCCCGCATACAGCAGGGTAGGCAGAGGGAACCTAGTGTTAAGACACTCCGTTCCCCACTTTCTGCCGAATTCTGGAGGCATTGCATGTTGAGTGGAAGGACTCAACGCCGCGCTTTGTCTAGGCAACAGAGCGAAGAAATGGAAATATAAATTTAAGTAAATATTTCATCTCCTCGAGTGGGGATCGCACTCACAACCAATCGGTTCTACAGTCACACTTTGTGCCACTGCGCCACGACTGGCCTCAAAGATATTTCTATTTTTATATATCTATATCTGTTGTTTTGGGTAAATTATAATCTGACACTTGTTTACGGTTTGTCATTGGTGCTTATGTTATTTTGTTGTTATTTTATTATTTTGGTTTTTTTTTGTTTTTTGTTATATAGCTGTCTGTGAACAGAAATTGATATGATTTGTTGTGTGCATTTCATCTAATATGGTGTATCTCTAATGTGGTTATATAGAATGCAGATGTGGTTCCCACCAGATAACATGCAATGCTAATTTTCTACTTTATATTTTTTGCATATAGCGGAGTAGGGCGTGGAAGCCTTAATGTAAGTAATAAAACTCTCCATCTCTAGTTTCCGTAGAATTTTCAAGATATTGTATGTTAAGGAGGCCATATTTCGCCTACCAGAAATATGAAATATAACTGACTCGTTCGACAGCGTCTGACTCATTTAGTCAGACGCTGTCTGTCTGCACCACGAAGGACTCTACATTCATGGTTTATAATATAAATTGAATTGTAATAAGTTTCATAATACGAGACCAGTCGTGGTGCAGGGATACAAGCAGGCGACTGTAAACGTGACAGGTTGTGAGTCCGATACTTACCTGAGAAAATGAAATATTTTGTTTTATTTTTTCGCTCTGGTGTCGAGGTAAAGTGCGGTGTTGACCACTCATCACGGAATGCCTCCAAAATCCAGCGGAAAGTGGAAACTGAAAGTGTCTTAATGAAAACTGAGTGTCTGAACACTAGGTTCCCTCTGCCAACTTTGCTATATGCGGGATAAGGGAGCTAAAAAAAGAATTAAAGTAGTCCTTGTAAAATAAAATATCAAAAAAAAACAAAATATCCGATACAAATGCAATAGATCAATTGTTGAAATGATTGCAACAATTACATCAAACGAGACTCACGTATCAAATAAATTGTTATTTCATGTACCGAATGCGATTTTTCTTAGAAAATAGAAATATTATACTCTTTTGAAGCGAATCCACCGTTGCACCCCGCATCGCGCTAATTCCATCCCCCGCCCTTTGAACCGCTCAAGTCAATCGAAAAGTCGAACCCTTGGTTAAACATCACAAATGAAAAGTCTATTGGGGAATGTTTTAAGTAATTGAAGAAACTGAAAGTGTTTTTAAGATTCTCCAAAATTCAACAAAGCAATATTCGGATTTGATCGTCGTTATATTTCTTTTATTGGTCGCCGTATAATTTAATTGAATGTTTCCATCGTTTTTGTTTTATTTTCATTACTAATAATTTCGTTTTTCCTTTGATAATTTGGGCGAGATTGCATAATGGATTTGAGATTAAATGGCTTCAATTATTCGTCAGACTTACAGTTTAGAATGGAATCACAGCGGATGTTGATGAGACGAAGGACTTCGTTAAACTCCACCACACTGTTTTCTTTAAAAATAATACTCAAATGAAGATTTGAGATTTCAATTTCATTTTAATAAGCTTTAAGGAACTCAGTTTGCTATGAAATTTGAATAATAGATAAATCTCGCTGAAATTATAAATGTGTTTTTTTTTGTTTGTTACTTAATTATAAAAATATATAAATTAGTTGATCATATTTCCTTAAATAATTACTAAATATATTCAAATGATGTATACCTGTATAAAATTTTAAATGTTCTACAATAAAGTAAAAGTATGAATTTTTTTATGTCGTTTAAGATCTACGTCAGATTGTAATGTATGTAAGCAATAGTATGTAATGAATGTATGTAAACGTAATGACAAAATATCTTTTAACATAGTTAATACATACATCAATATTCCTACACTAAAACCTAATTTCAATAATATGCAAGAAAGTTAACCGATTCAATAGTGTGAATAAGAAATCTTACACATCACAAAGCTGTTAATAATTTGTTTTACTTTATCACGCCCATTCCTTGAGACGTTGCGTGTTACATGACGTAGCTCAACGCTACGCATATTCTCTAACTAGAACAAGGTAACAAAATAATTAATTTCCCCAAGTTGTAATCGATCCCATAACCGACGTATTTAAAATCAGACGTCGTGCCGCTGCGCCACGAGGGACTTCGTCGAATATATTTATTTTAAAGTGCTATAATAACTTTCTCTACAGTAATACTAAATATGCACTAGCCATTGTGAAGAAGTGCACTCCCGACGCCCCAGCAGGGTTGAATATTGGCAAGTCAGTTGGAATAATATCTTTTGTTAACATCAGATAAGGATATTATTTTTTCGCTTCACTTGTTAAGAAGATTGGTGTTTCGACTGCTTTTGAAGTTAACTCCTTTCTTGTGTTGTCTGTCTGTTACATTCGCTTTGCAATATGTAAATGGAGGCGAATCAGATGTTTCATATTAAATATATAATATTTTATTATATGTATCTTTTGAAAAATATACATATTAGTTGTAAGTATTTCGTATAATGTAATTTTAGCGCGTTTCAACGGTTATATGGAGAAATTAAAAAAGAGTTATTATATTTTATGGCTTTTTTTTCTTTTAACTCAATAGAAAATTATTAAAATGAAAATGTAGAACTGTAATGTAAACTTCCTTTGCACTAAATTATAAAACTTTACTATAAAAAAAATCATTCAATAAATTTAAAATTTATTTCTTAATGTGTCACTGCAACTGCTGCTGCAGTCAATAAATCATGTAGATATATATAATCCTCTTCATGTTACTGAATACTCATATATAGATTTCATTGGATGTAACACAATGCAGTTCGCAATAAAAGAAAACATATAAAACAATAGCTGCATAGAGACCTATAAAGTTTAGTAAGCCACGTTGCCTTACAGTCTTCTGGGACCATGTACAGAATGCGGAAACGAACGGACAGTGCTGGGGGACTTCTAAATACAACGCAAACGTAGTATGGGCGAGGTGGAAGAGACTAATGGTTGTTGTTGATGCGAAAGTGTGATAAGTGCTTTTGGAACTTATTTATTTTATACTTCTGTTTTGATTTTGTATATTTCAGTTATTCAATCTTGTAAACAAGTCATCTAGTCAATAAGTAATCAATTGGAGTTAAGTGGGGCTCACTTATAAAAGTGATAAAGAGCTGAGGATTCTTTTGGAAAAACGTATTTTCGACAGCCAGATCAGACGCAAAACAGGTGCTTAGAATATTTTCTTGTTCTGTATTACCAAGATCGTGTCCAAAATCCCTGTCTCCGTAACCTCAGCAACGTGGTCCTTCAATAAATTCACGTGTTGTAACAAACAAACATTACTGTTGTGTATATGTTTCTATACTGATATTTTTATATGTGTTTAATATATAATATTATAACAGTACTTTTTGTATTGTATGTTATGTATGGTAATTACAGTCTTATCTATTTTATACCCTTAAATATATTATTTGCACCCTACCCCTATCTTAATTCGCTATTTCCTCTGCTTTAAGGTTGCCTGGCAGAGGTTGCTATTAAGCAATAAGGCCGCCGTTTGTATATTTATATATTTCTATTGTATTTCTGTGTCTTTTTGTGGGTATCTAATAAAGAGTTATTATTATTTTGACTGGCGTTTTAAAAAAGCATCTTAATCTTATTTAGTATTTAAATACGTATCACACTTTAACACTCTTTTTAGTATAGGGCTCTCAAAATATAGAACTACCTACACATATTATTCAAAATTGCTGATATTATCCAAAGAAATTGAAATGAACAATTACTTTATTGTGCGGGTTGATAACAAGTTGACATGACAAGACATAACGAGCCAATCCAATTTAGCCGCGCAATAACCGCTAAATTATTATGTCCTCTAACAACTTTTGTTGTCTGTAATCAATTAAAAGGACAATGGACCAATTCCAATTAGGCTATATTAATGACGGAATGGAAATATGACATAACTGTTACCGCGTATTCTTTACAATTTTTTTCAGTTTCACGCTGTATCCACATAGCAGGGTAGGCAGAGGGAACCTAGTGTTAATTCACCCCATTCCCCACTTTTCACCGAAATCTGGAGGCATTGCGTGATGAGTGGCGGGACTTGACGCCGCCCTTTGCCTCGACACCAGAGCGAAGAAAATATACATTTAAATAAATATTTCATTTCCTCGAAGCGAGTAGATCTGTGAAGCCCCCTTTTTACAAAAGACACCAACACTTTCTAATACTTTGTAGAAAGTGTTCAAATAAATAATATGCAATGCTAACTAAATATCTGCGTGCGTCACTGATGTTTGGTAGCAAATGTATTTTATTTTTATATTAAATTTAAAACTCATTTAAAACCATAAAATACTTGTTTAAATATTAATTTGCATTAAATACTAAAACAGGCCGTCGTGGCGCAGCGACACAAATGTGCGACGGTTGTGGGTTTCCAACCGGGAGAATATTTTTTTTTATGTTTTCGTTTCCTAGCTCCAGTAACGAGAAAAAAAGATTATTTTTATATTTAATAGCTTTAAACATTTTAACTTAAAATTTAAAAATGTTTTTATTCACCCGGTTTCACGGTACCCTAGACACTTTAAAATATATTCTTCATTTTCAATAATAATTTTTAAATACTTCTAATTGTAAAAACATCCAAAAGCCAAGTTATTTTCAAACTTGACACACATTTTAACAGTACAGAAATAAATTATATAATGTAATGACGACGAGTGACAATCTTATATTGAAATCTTTTATTATCATACGAATCACGCTTTCATAAAATACTATATAAGAACAGTACAGCTATATAATTTAATAGAAATAAAAAAAATACATAAAAGTTTGAGAAACAAAATTTCTTTGTTTACATTTTGTCTCATGTTATAATGAATAGGGTATAATAAGTAGATATTAATAAAAATAACTATAATGAAAATATTAACGAATATTTTGCTAATATTCTAGTACTATTTCACTTTCATCTAACAAAGTTATTAACATGTAGATATAGTTGCATAATATAATTTCATCCCACATTGAATACAGACATACATTTTCAAAATTTTATATAAATATAAAATAAAATTTGTCATAGTTGCCATAAAACGGCCATTACTCCGCCCAATGATCCAATAAATATATACGTTGTGTTTAGCAAACTGTCATGTTTTAACCCTTCGGTTTTACGATACAATGCATTAAATATTATTTTGAACCCCAAACCACATAACGTGGAATGTAAAATTATGAAATAGTAATTAGTACGCATCTAATATTATGACCATTCGTTTGACCACGACAGATATTATATTATTATTGCACGCTACTTATTAATTTATAATATGTTTTATCTCTTCTAAACTAGGTTCAATTATATTGGTATTCAATTGCATAGATATAAATCTATACAGTGTGAGCTATAACTGAGAATAGAAATTGTTAATGATATATGAAATATAAATGCTACGATTTTTTTAGATATTTCAAAACTAAATCACGCTGTATCCTGCACACGGCTGGGTCCGGTCAGGCCCTAGTGTTAAGACACTACGCTCCCCACTTTCCGCTGAATTCTGAAGGAATTGCGTACTGAGTGGTGGAGCTCAACGCGCTTTTAGGTATTTTCATCAACTAAATATATTTTATCAAGAATTCGGTGGAAAGTGGGGAACTGGAGTACCTTAATGGGAGCGGAGTGTCCTAACAATAGGTTCCCAGGTTCCCTCTGCCTATCCTGCTCTGTGTGGTATAAAAAGTGAAGCAGGAATGATAAAACGAACATTATGAAAAAATTTATAAAAAATATTTTATTTATATATTTTAATGTCTATACGTTTGAAAGCGGCAATATCGCAGACACAAGTAAAGACATATGCGCGTATACGTTCCAAGCTTGTAACACCCCTCGTTTTCCATTTGGGGTTAAAAATGTAGGTGTATTTTAAATTTGGCTGCTGCCTGCGCAATAAAAGAGCCCCATTGAAATCCGTCCAGCCGTCCTCGAGTGATGCGCGCGCAAAGAAACATGGATTCGTATACGTATATTTATGTGTATATATATGTAAACATTAAAATGATTGATTTTACTTATATAACATCTAAACTATTTCTAAAGATTTTAAAGTATGTATTTCTTTTATGTTTTTTTAATATGTATTTTGAAATTCTTTGAAGCGTTATATATTGAATTTTGTGTATTACTTTGATTGCTATCATGAGATAAATATTTTTGGAATATTTCGGCTGTATAGATGTTTCGTTTTGTCATTTTCCATAATTTTAATAAGATACCACTGTGAAATTTCAATATACCTAACAGGATCTAGCTTAGAATAAGAAGAAATTGTCAAATTTATCAAGAAATTTAATCCTAGTTCAAAATTGTTTACTACAAAACTTAGAAAAGGGGAAGTTTCTAAAACAATAAACAAATAAAAACAAAAACAAAAACGAAAGATTGGGCGCTGTGACCGATAGATAATAAACAATGCAGAAAATTAAACTAGACCTAGACAAAGCTTGGTCTGGTTTCAAATGAGACATGAAAGACAATTCCAACGAACGATGGCCGCGAGGCGAACGTGGCGGCCTTTTGTTGTTACACAAATAAGCCTTATTGTGTTGGGGGCACCCCTCATTACCGCGCTTCATTACTGGTTGTGTCAATCTTTTTGAGATACTTACCTACTGATCGTTTCTCGAGTTAAAAAAATCGAAACCTCTAGAGACTAGAGAAAGAGAGAGAGAAAGAAAGAGAGAGAGATATAATAGTTTTTATATTACATTCTCTATTCGATTAGTGGCAAGCTTATTATATTCATAAAATTGTTTTTTGAAAATGGAAATTAGTCACTCTATTTTCAATTACCCGTAACTGTTTAAAAGAATTTGTTTTTTTTTAATAATTACGTATTATTATTTCCAGATTCTTATGAAATATTGATTGATCGTATAATATATGTACATCTAAAGATATTCTTACCATAAATATACGCAAAACATTTGCTTATACAAACACTAAATAGCGGTGTACTTGCAGAACAACATAGTAAAAGTCTTTTCTTAAAATACAATAGAAATAAAACAAAAAGTCAAATAATATTAAATGGTTTCTAATATTGGTTCGTTTATCTTATTGTAATAGCTTAAAGCTCGTATAACAAAAGCAAGCTAAATAATAAATTCATAAATTAGTTTCACGCCGTACCCCGCACACAGCAAGGCAGTTAGAGGGAGCCTAGTGTTAAGACACTCCGTTTCTCATTTTTCAATTATGGAGCCAATTGGAAATATAAATTTAAATTCATATTTGATTTCATCGAGTGGGGATCGAATCCACAATCAATCGCGTTCACAGTCACACATTGTGCCCTTGCGCCACGTCTGGCCTCAATTATCCAATACAATAACTTCAAAATGTATTTATTTATTTACACCATATGTTTAACAAAATATGAACTTCTTTCATCACACAAACACAAAGTAAATTTTAAAGCCTTCGCTTCACAATAGTGACGAACAAACATTACAAACTACATGCAAAAAATATAAAATGGACAAACATAAGTACCTTCAGTGTCCACTATCCCTTGAAACATTGAAGAAAACACACGAAAGATCTTACCCCCAGCTAATAAGAGTGAAAATGCTATGAAATAATAAAAAGAAATTTCGCATGTATATTTAGGTATGTAATTATACAGAAACGTGTCTGAAGGGTGACTACAAATCTTTCAAAGGGTAGTGGTTTCTGCGGTCGCGCGACATACGGGTATTATTCGTCCTCTTTGAATATTAACTATTTCACTTGAAACAAAGCTTCTGTTTGTCTGTTGTAATAAGTGTTCATTAAACGCTTATTTATAGATGTTTGTGTGATTAAATAGTGTTAGAAATATTGGTATTTAGCAAAAAAATAATATAACTTAAGAAAAAAAAATCAACTTCACGCTGTATTCCCCACACAGCAGGGTAGGCAGAGGGAACCTTGTGTTAAGACACTCCGTTCCCCACTTTCTGCCGAATTCTGGAGGCATTGCGTGTTGAGTGACAGAACTCAACGCCGCGCTTAACCTCGACACCAGAGCGAAGAAAAGGAAATATAAATTTAAGTAAATATTTCATCTCCTCGAGTGGGGATCGAACCCACAACCAGTCGGTTTTGCAGTCACACCTCGTGCCGCTGCGCCACGACTGGCCTCAACTTTCACTCAACGTTAACTTAAGGAAATGAAATATTCTTACGAATAAGATAGGGGTTGTATCAACTGCAATAAGATTGCATTATAAATCATGTTAATATCACTTTATTTTTTTCTTTTAATGTGTTATGTATTTATTAATATATGAAGCAACAACTTCATACCCCTTTTCTTAAAATTATGCGGACGTAGGTGTATGAAATTTGGCCTTTTTAATTTTTTTATATAGAGGAATGCATGATGTTAAAATTTTCTTATACAGAGTGGAAGTGTCAGCACCACATTAAATGAAACCACAGTTTTAACTACTCTATAAAATCCTAATATAATTCAGAAAAAATTAAATTCCCAAAAATGAAAAAGTTTTTTTTTCAAACAAAATAAATAATAAAATTGTCATTTTAAAACAAAACGCCATTTGTAAGGATGGCGCACGCACACATAAACCTATTAAAGGAACACCGCCGCACACGCCTCATTTCGAAATCGAGTCGTATGTATTGGCGATAAAGTTCAAAGTTGTTTAACCTTTAGTAGTATTTTTGTAGTAGTAAGTGTTTATGTTATTGGGATCTATACGTAATCGCGTCACACGAAATACAGGTATGGATAAAAATCGTGAAATGAAAAAAAAATCCTACGTCAAAACTGTTGAGGCATCTTGATTAATTTC
>JAATLQ010038056.1:0-12518 GCA_013421005.1 Heliconius erato x Heliconius himera | reverse complement strand
GTCTTCCACCCTGTATATTGTATAAAACTTACAATATACTACCGTATGTTAGACAATATATACTTTTATAAAAATTGGCGTACACGCATTGTTAATGGTCAATTGGTTCTCTAGTTACAGGAAGAAGGACCAAAGTTACGATAAATGGAATTTATTAATAATTTTACCAAATAATGTAAAGAAAACTGATATTTGCTCTTATATTTTTGTAGGCACTTATAATTTATTAGGTTTTAGGGATGTTTGGCGAGGGGTCGAAACCTTGCTAAGTGTCTGGCAACGGGTAACATCAATTCTAACATTAATCCCAAGAAAATATTAAAACTTGGGTTTTATATACAAAGCCGGTACTATTTTATACGCTTTATTTACTTATTAAATGCATAGTAACCACCATAACATTCGCCACATTTCATTTTCCTTAATCATAATAAGCAGTGTTGGGTGTATGCACAGAGTAACTATCATGTTTTATAAAATAACGAAGGTCTTTTTCCTTTTTAACCAATAAGTTTCAGCCTTAAATTATTTTTTAAATATGACAGCTACTTATTAATAAAACTAGATGGCTCTTAAATAGAAATAAATATTGTAATTTTCAATACCAGTTGAATACTGCCATCTGTAGTGTATACTTGGAACGACGATGCCACGATTTTTTTAAGGCTATGTAGTACAGCGAGAACCTACTAGATGGCATTAGTTTCTCAAAGTTTATTACTTCAATGTAACGTAATAGATGGCGGCACTACCCAAGTAGACTTATGACCATGAGTTAGTATTTAAATATTTCAATGCTACATGTGTAATCGCCGTCATGCATTGAGAATAGGTTCTAACCATTTACTTTTTAATATCCTTGTACCAACATGACTGTGTGAAATATTAAATTTATATATTTAGATATCATTTGCGGCAACCGTGGGCCATATGATATTAAAGCGTGTATTGCAACCCGACCTCGAGTCCATTTGAAACTTGCTATTATTAATAATACTTATTATTTTATATTACTGTGTATATTAGATAACATTCATTTCGTCATTATAATTAATTAAGGAAAAAATAAAACAAAGAGTAACATTGGCGCGATGAAATTTATTTTTGTCTACGTCAATGATTGATTACAGTTTTTAAACAGAAGTAACCGCACACAATAAACGTTAAATACATTTTACATAACATTGTATTCTTTGCAACATATAGATTAAACAAAAATATATAATGATGGCTGACTCTATTATACCTATTAGCTACTTATTCATCAGAATATCAGGCTCAATATGAGCTATCACAATTCTCGACCAACGGTCCGTTCCCACTGTTAATTGACAAGGTGAAGGCGAATTCAAAACTCAATTTCCATCAATATTTTTATTATTTAATTAAAAAATATATCACAGTAGGATAAGACCGGGCGAAAACCTGAAAATTACACTACCAAAGCATGCTAGTAACGCAACATTTACATTAACAAGTAGGTCATGCGTAATTTACAGAAGAGATATATTACGAAATATCAGATACAATATTCAATATCAACGATTATTTAACCGGTCACGTTACATATTTTAGTTAATTTGAACAATACATCAGTCTCACTCGCAACTCAACAACAAATGCTCGATATAAAATACTGCATCCAACAATGAGGTGTTCAACCGCTTGCTCAGATTTTGTCAGTTTACGTGTTCAGAGCTCAATGACATTATTTGATCGAAATCCACCTACAAACGATCACGTCTAGAAATAAATTAATCAACTACGAAATGCCCTAAATAGTTATAATTACAAACAAAAGGCATCAAGTGTCTATCATTATTATTGGATTTTCGTCACTAGTATGCGCGACCGCATCTTCCTAATTTCATACGTAACTTTAAATTAAAAATTAAACTAATTCATTGGACTATCACTCATGATTCAACATTCAAATATCAATAACGGAACAACACGCTCAGACACCAGTGTTCTAATACTTATTAATACATCTAGGCTTAAAATCACAATGAAGTGTTGAATGAAAGAAGATTAACATTGGTCAATAGAATTAATTGGTCGAAAAAGATATGTTCGAAGATAATTAATTAATAGGCCATCGGCCCGTGCGTAGATTGCTCTTTTAAAATTTGATATTCGAGTATAGATATGATTTAAAGTTTTTACAATATGACTTTATCAGTTATAACTACAGAACTCCCATTTGGAGCATGTCTTGAAGTGGCATCGAAGTATCCCGCTTCTATGCTGTTCTTAGAAAGTTGCTAGTACACGTATATTTGTTTCAGTTGAGGCTTGAGCTCAGGCGGGATCGTGTACACTTCCTGTTCGGGCTTCTTTTTAACGAGTCGCTTCCAACGACCACCGATATTCTTACGTAAACTGCGAAAACTTGCTCGCTCGTTACCGATGGGCTGCATCAAGTTGTCCTGTAATAATAGAAACAAAGGTCTTTGAGTACTGGTTAAGTTACAATCAGTATATTAGGAATGTTGGGTACATTGATAGAAATTAAAAAGATTTCCGTTAGATCTCAAAGGACTTAAGTGCATAATGCATTTTCATGCAAAAGAGAATTCCAGTAACAAAACACTCCAACTTATTTAAAGTATCGGTTGCCAGCCAAACGTTGAAAGAAGGCCGTCCCGTCGAACATTAAATATTATTATTACTAGCAAGTTGTACGCGGGAACTTTTGTAACTGTCGTTTAACTAAATATAACCGTCAGACATTTTAAAACAACTTTTGTTTGGCATTGGGACTCTTATTTAAAAATATCAGTTGCATGTTTTGAAAGTCGATGGTAGACTGGACTTATTAGATAATATTGTGATTTTTTTATAATTTCTAAGTGAATCTATCTAGAAACTGAACATGGCCATTACTTGGAGGTCACAAATATAAAGTAAACCTTGAATTCAAAGACTCATTAGCAATGTTTGCTTCCTGATAAATATATATCTATATAAGTGGTCCTATACGAACTATAAAAAACATTAAATAACGCTCACTTAATAAGGATTTTTATACGTAGGTCTCTGGGGACTGTATTTAAAAATCGTTCTCATGTCTGAGATCCATCTTGAGTTGCCGATTTCAATCATAGATATAAAATTTGTGAATATAAACGGCATCTCAAGATCGATCTCAGACTTGAGAGTAGTTTATGAATACGAGCCTAAGAGCATTAAGTAGACCGTGATATTAAGGTTACAGCATTTACGAGACTGCAATTTTAAGAGCATAACTCTTTGCATTAGCCTCCTTTGTTCGTTTAAGAAAGAAGGTCGAACGGTTACAACATGTTCGCCTTGCAGCTTTCTACTCGGTGAGCGTGTCCCAATGTTTAAAATTTTGCACTTAGATCGTCGTTATACGCTCAACTCTCTCTTCTTGGTGGGGACGCAGTTAGACCAGTCACGTTTTCTTTCTATTGCAACTTTTCTAAACTCCCGTATTATTTTACTAGAAAGTCAACATCTAAATCAGATGTGCGTGATGTTTATAGAAAATTTGGGTCAAGTATAAACACACATGGGATTTGTTCGCGTTACAGAAACCTAAGATTTATTCATTCTGCAGAATAAAAAGTACCATAATATTTTGTTTATAAATTAACTTCTTGTTTATAAATTAGTCTAAGATTATTTTAATTTAATATTACTAACCTGATCGTGAGGATAGACGTAAGGCGGAGGCAGCGGCGGTGGGAACTGCCACAAGGGCTGCTGACGAAAGGCAAGAGGATCAGCCGTTGGTTGCGGCGCAGTCTGGAGCACAGCTTCGGCAGGATGCACCGAAGCCGAGTGTTCCTCGCGCTTGCGCAGCTTGCTGTGGACGATACGAATCGCCATCATAGTTCCGTTATTCCCAACCATGGTAACAAAAGGTCCTCCAACGCAAGAATAACTAACACTGGTTTGGATCACAGGTAACAAGTTCCAGTCGGGCAGTCACAACATATCCGATATTTATTTCACTCACAGCCGTATCACGGTCTAAACGCGTATAACTAATAACTAATTTAAATAAATTATCACAATTATTTTGTAAGTAGAGCTATTGCACATATCACTGCTAGTAGGAACGCGCGCGGTCCAACACCGCGTTGCGCTAGCTTCTGCTGCGCGGTGACTAGAATGTTATCGTGAAGATTGGCCGGCAGGTGCCTAGCAAAGCGCTCGCTCGTGCCAAACGACCTCTACGGAGTACTCCATGCGTCTGAGTTGAAGTGGAGGGGCGCTTAGGGCTTTTATATATTCGCGTCTGACGCGGCGCCAGTGCGGGGAGGTGAGGCGCCCGGAGGAGCGGAGAGGGGAGCCGGGGGGGAGGGGAGAGGGCTCGACGATGTGGCCGTTTTCCGTGAAAAACTACGAACGGTTGGGTTGGCTGTTGCGATATCATCGGTCGTTCTCATATTATCGTCACAGTAATGACGCATCGAATGGTTAAACCGTTGGTTATACCGCTTGCCACAGTACGATGTTACTGCGTCTGAAGTTAGTTTTGAAAAACGGCTGTGAGTGGTGATCAAATCATTTGGACCGTCCCTGTTAGTTATTCTTGCGCTGAAATCTGAATACGCATTTGATATACAGTTGTCATAATAAGTGTTTGAGGCCAGTCGTCCCGCAGGGTCACAAACTCTGACTGTAATCGCGACAGATTGTGGATTCGATTTACACTCCAGATTCGGAAAATGGAGAACGGAGTGTCTTAACACCCCCTCTGCCTGCCATGCTGTGTACAGGATATAGCGTTATGCTGAAAAAAATATGAAATAGTACAATATTGCTTTGTTTTTGGTTAAAGAATATTAGTTATTCCTATGATATCTATTGCTTACAATTTAACATTATAGAGATAAGAAATTCCCTGTAAATCTATCCAATGCAGTCATGACAACATAAGTAAACAGTGAGCTCGACCTCAATAGCTCTACTGTAGGCACTAAAGTAGATAAGAGCAGGCCCCTATTGATTTCGCTGATAATCACAAATCCGAGAGAAACATTTCACCATCGACCGAGTTCGAAGTCCATAAAATATAAATGCACAACTGCATATACATTTAACACACAGCTGGGTCTATGGATATAGAAAGCGCAATATCCACAACGTTGGTGTCCCTCTCTAACAAATGAGTAATTTAGGTGCGTAAAAGGGTAGGTGTATATTTAAAGCTTCCAACTAAAACAGCAAAAGTAGGGCTACAGGGCAAGGGAGATCGGGAAGGTGCATTGCCCTTAGTACGTTCCCAACACAAGCAAGACATCGGGCTTTGACTCGAATGCGGGATAAAAAACACAGGTAGTGAGCCATTATAAGCTGTTACCCTTGAGAGCCGTCTAGAGGATATCGTCAATGTAAAGCCTTAAGTGATACCTTGAGAATGAATGACAACTTTGGTTATTATTTACTAGTAGTTTTGTGTACACGTCACGACCACGAGAGATAAGATGAGATTTAAATATAAAGAGAGATGAATGAAGCAGTGTTTCATACGAAATTAAGCCTGAGTACGATAAATAAATATTGTGTTGTAATTATTTATATATTGTGGGTGTAAGTTGTTATTTTTATTACTTATTTTATTGAATTATAGGATCATAAAAAAATCTAAATAGCAAAGCGATTGTAGTAAGAAGTAGTAGAAATAGAGAGTAGCATTATACATAGTAATACTATAATATTTGATATACACACTAATATTGTTATATCAATTGACGTCAATCGATGATGAGAGTTAATAGGGGGTACGTTTTTCTAATAATATGATCCACAAAGTATGAAGAGCTTGTTAAACAAAGTAATGGCTCCGATGATTGCGATCAATGGGCGTTTAATAGAACATAATATTTCTATAGATAAGACGCCACGCCACTATCATAATGGAAGAACAATTTAAATATCGTTGTAGATATTATATATAAAAAAAACGTTTCAATCCAAAGGTTAATCGTGGACTAACTTTAAAAAAATCAAAGATAAAAATTTAGAAATTTTGCTGGTATACTCTTTTATATAAAAAGTGCTATTAAAGAAGTTTTTTTTAAATAGAAATGTAAGTGATTAAAATAATCTTAATAGTTCACGATTGAGAAATTGCGGGAAAGAGCGTTATTTAATTAAATTATATAATTTAATTTAATACAGTACGTATATATATATATACGCACTATAATAAAATGAAGAAATCGCACAGCGGATGTAGATAATGTTACATTTAAAAATAACAGTTTCGTCTCGAATTGCTTAGTCGACTGTTGACACCGTCTCCTTGGAATGATAATACAACGCCATCATTCGGCGGATCTATTTTAAATTCAAATATCATAGCTCATACCCACCATACCCACTATAGTATAAAAGATTTTTCATTTTTAATGATAAATTTTTCTTTTTCTAAGATATTTTTTTCTATTTCGCGCCTCCTGGAAACCGACCAGGGCCGACTTGGTCGGTTTCCAGGAGGCATAGGTTCGAGTCCCACTACGTTAAAATTTTTATACGTTTTCTAAATAAGTATTTTTCTTTACTAAGTGTGAAATAACACTTTAAAAATGTTAAAAATATTTTCTTTTTCTTATCAAATCGACGTTGAATAAATATATACTAGCGAAAATATTATCCGTTTTCTTTTCGCTTATACTAAAAATCTAGATATTAAAAGGCTATGCTAGAATAATTAATTATTATGAACAAAATTGTGATGCGCAAATGCAACACGAAATCTTATCACGAAATCAACCAGATAACAATCGTTTAAATCAAAATATTTAACAAGAATTATAATAATATAAATATAAATTACCTATTTTAAGTATCTTATCACTGGCCTCGGTTATTCCCTAGATATTGCGAATTGCTTCTTTATAATCATTTTATATAAAGTTTATAAATAACTTGGCTCTTACGTACGCTGACCACAGGTTATATAAGTCTCGACGGTTAAAAGAAAGTCACCTAGCGTATTTGTGTGTATGAGTATGTATGTTTGAATTAGACCTTTTAACTGTAATTACTTCGACTAATACTAACTACTACTGATAATAATGAAAAAAAGCTAAGAGATCTTTTAATATTATAGAATATTCGTTTATTTAAATCTATTAAATACAATATGTACTGTACAGTGAACAAAGACATCATTATGTTTATTTCCAATCCAAATAACATCACATAATTAAAGTGTATAAATAGCGTTATATTCCAGCGGGAGCGGTGCTTTGTTCTCAACAAATACAACATATATTATAGTCGTTACACCTGTAGGGACATTGAAATGATATGGTACCTTTATTACATTAAATAAAAATATATAAGAATAATATAAAGGGTTTTAGAATGTAAAAAAAGTAGCTTGTAAAAAATTTAAAAGGTAAATTAGCTTCACACTGTATGCACACCAGGGTAGGCAGAAGGAACCTAGTGTTAAGACACTCCGTTCCTCGCTTTCCGCCGAATTTTGGAGGCATTGCGTATTGAGTGGCGGAACTCAAAGCCGCGCTTTGCCTCGACACCGGAGGGAAGAAATGGAATTATAAATTTTAAGTAAATATTTCATTTCCTCGAGTCGGGAGCGAACCCACAACCAGTCACACTTTGTGCCTTTGCGCCACGACTAGCCTCATATTTTAGAATGTTTTATATTATGTTTTAATGACAAAATCATAAATAAATAAGCAACGAGAATCGAAGCTACGGCTCGCGTTATCTAAATTAATTTTCTATCCTTAGTGTTGTACTACACTTTATAAATGTTAAAACCATATAGCATACATTTTCAAACTACAAACGATACATATACTTATTTATATATACGAGTACATATATAGGCAAAATCAATTTTCATTCGCAAGTCACCAAATTGTCATTATATTGTCAGATCCGTTCACTTGGGAGGCTTTTTTTGTATTCAAGGCTGCTTTGAATAAAATGAATAGTAACTTCAAATAAATGTAGATATTAAGTTATCTATTGTATCAGTTACTGAATGACGATAACTAACCCTTAGTAAGAGACGTCCAACGGGCAAGCTCACGTGGTCGGAAGACTGTCTACATAGTTAAACTCAGTGAAATGTCTATAGCTAAGAAAGGGAAGGTTAAGTAGAGCAGGTTCCTTTTTGTTTCCACAAAAGTCAACTTCTAGAAGTCATTGTACAAACGGTCGCGACCTTGTCAGTTGTTGCGGTCAACGATCAGTTCCTGGTACAATCCTCGGTCGATATAAAGTTTTTGTAGGTACGTACTACGTATTTGATTGATCAAACTCAATGTCTATTGTTAGATTTTAAATGGAATCGTATAGTGGATAAAATTACCGATCGACAAATAAGTAACAGTGTCCGTAGTGACATGCACGCAGTGGCACTGACATGCACCTAGTAGCCACTGTACCAGGTACTTAGTGTACTAGGTACTCGAGTGCAATGCGAACATTCACAAGGTATCTGTACACTGCGAAGTATTTACCTTGACCAGGTAGATGTCAACCTTGGTGGCAGTTGGTATGACAGAAAACTAGTTTCTCCGTTGACAATGTGTTGAATATGGATCATAATATTCAATCGATACATTAAAACATACATTAAAGTTGACATGCAAAACATGAGCGAAAGCTAGCGTCTATATTGTTATTACCCGCGCTCAAAGGGACTGTGTTTGTTCCTCCCGCAGAGGCAGACTATAGTCTTGTTGACGGAGAGAACGATCAGAGAGTTGTGTTCCAGCACCACGCCGACCTCGCAGTTTTCCTCTTTACACTTCATCGCCTCGAAGGCGATCGGAGCGAAGAGCATCGATAGGCGGGCACAGGGCACAAGCACAGACACTGGCCGGGAGCTGGGCGGCAAGGCGGCAGGGCAGCCGTTTGGCGCTCGACGCGTGCTGGCGCAGACTGGCGGTCAGCCGCTGCGGGACTGCGGCCCCGGCGCGGCACCACGCCTCGCCCGCCGCCGGTGGGTGGTGGCGGCGAGGCACGCACCTCTCCCGTTACCTTATTGCTATGTTATGGGGGCTCGACCTCGCAACGCGAAAGCCCTCCGATAGCGTTTTGCATGGCCGCGTTTAATATGTATTTCATTGAATTGTACAATGAGTTAGTTAGAGCTAGCTTGTGTTCGTATTACTGATATTACTATCAGGACACTTTATGCTGGTATATTAGGTGCTATAGATTAAACTATATTACGAATTATTAGAATTGATAAGGAATAGACATAGATAGTAAGGTAAGGTAAAGTAAGGTAATTGTATAAATTCAAATTAATAGATTAATAAAATTAATTAATAGAATAATTTTTGTATAATTCAGAACGTCATAAGTAAAGGATTTTACGGTAATTTTTCTGAAAGCCAGTACATGAAAGCTTTTGTCCAAATTAATTATTCCGAAATAGCCAGCAGTTTAATACGTATTAATTTGGCTATGCTTTATTTTAAAATGTAACTTTTTATAAAATATATTAAAAAAAATAATTAAATATATTATGTAAATGGGTCATATTGTATCTACTTATAAAGTTATAAACAACAATAAAAATTTAAATATGAAATCTAACTTTAAAGCAATTTTCATTAAGTACTTATATATATCAAAAAATATTTCAAACCGATTATTTGTCCAATCCTTGGACAAAAGGATGCTAATTTATGCTGCTTCTTAGCCTCAAGCCTTAGATTCTAAGCAGATACGTTAGGAGTTGGTAGTTGGTACGTATGACGCATACACGTACCCAACTACCTAGGAACTACATATTTTTAAGAATAACTTGTATAGATTTTTTTTATAAATGAACTGGAAAACCTCGCTTTCATTTTTATTAAAGAGCAGATCTCTTATTCACACACACTTAATTTTTTTATTTATTTTTTAGAAATAGAAGACGGAAACTATAAAATTAATATTGAAAATTTATAAAAAAAATCATGAGTTCGTTGTCATAATTGACATACTACGAAATTCTAAGATGGAAGTTGAAACCGGTTTGCAAAAGCGGATTTGAGGGTTTAAGCTCACGTAATTCATAAAAAAATAACTAAAAAATAGTATTTAGAGTTACTTACATAAGGTTAGACTTTCAAACACTTATACAATTTACGTAACTATTGAAAGCTATATTATATATATTTCTAACCCAATGGTGTATGTAACCGGTTAGCAACAAGCTGACGTGGTAGTGACACCAGGTATTTAATATAGCCGCGGTATTCCAGAATACCGTTGGCGTTTGATTTGCGATTTAAAAATGGCGAACAAAAACATTTTGATAAAATTAAAATATACAGCGATTACCGCCGAACACGATGTCCAGACGGGTGGGCTGGCATCCATCCAACGCCCGGTAGACCTTGGTGGTGTATTGTTAAATAATACTTTAATTACTTGTAATCTATAATCTAAGAGGCCGTCGTGGCGCAGGAACACAAGGGTGCGACAGTAACGTGACAGGTTGTGGGTTCGATCTCCACTTGCGGGAATGAATTATTATTTTAAAGGCAAAAATACAATAAATTAATACGCAATGCCTTGAAAAAATCGGCGGAAAGTGGGAAATGGAATGTCTTAATACTAGGTTCCCTCTGTCTACCCTGCTGTATCCGGAAAACAGTGTGAAACTGTATTTTTTTTTTATTTTTACTTGTAATTTACTAGCGACCGTGTAAAATAATAGCATAAGTCTACTCAATTTCAATGAACTAGCCCCTCATAATTGCTATGGGAACGTCTTGAGGACTAATTTACTGTGGAGGAAATATTAATTGTTTTTTAATTGTTTTTAGACAGACGTCAGTTACTTAATTGTTGTATATTTATAAATCAGATCAGATCAGCTTCACGCTGTATTCCGCACACAGCAGGGTAGGCAGGGGGAACCTAGTGTAAAGACACTCCGTTCCCCACTTTCTGCCGAATTCTGGAGGCATTGCGTGTTAAGTGGCAGAACTCAACGCCGCGCTTAACCTCAACACCAGAGCGAAGAAATGGAAATATAAATTTAAGTAAATATTTCATCTCCTCGAGTGGGGATCGAACCCACAACCAGTCGGTTTTACAGTCACACCTTGTGCCGCTGCGCCACGACTGGAATATTTAATATAATATATATCTGTATACATAGATACCTGTATATATAGATAGATATATATTATAAGCATTAAATGCATGTAATTCTTATCAGTACTTAACGTTATACATACCTAACAGCTATGAATTTACATTTCGACACGATGTCACGTTATGACAATAATTTTCAAGGCAAGTAACAAAATATATATATTTTTTTATTTGTAAATTTATAATTTTTACACACGTTTCTAGCAATGAACCGCTTTTTACTAGTAACTATTATACTTTTTACTATTACAGAAGTAGGGCTTCACAAAATTGTATAGCATCTAATAACTTATATTATTTATACATATAAATCTATTGCGTATGTTTAAGAAATTTATATTTTATATGGCTTTGGTTGATTCTAATTTGGAAAGTGATAATTTTTACCTAAAATATCAATGTCAAAATTAAAGTAAACTAATTTATTTAAAAACTTCTTGAACTAGCCAAATATAGAAAATTAACACAATATATTTAAAATAATATAGCCATATTTGGATAAAATAAATAGATACTCACATTTTTTTAAGGAGTCGACGGACAGAACGTTTGATAGTGCTTATTAACATCTTGATAGTGTTAGCGCCTTATATAAAGATTTTTACTTGAGTAAAAATAATATTATGGTAATTTCAATCGCCGAATATAAAGCAATTATGTCTAGAATAAAATGGAGACCGCGAGCTTTGATACCGTAGCCTTAACTGTATCAACGTACGCTTAAGAACTAATTTACAACTACCCTCATATACTTTTTGTGTTAAATTTATCATTTACCCTACGAAATACACATGGTTTGGACGATGGACTTTAGTTAAAATAAGAGTGTAGTAAAAAATATTAAATGTTTCTATTACATTCTTGATAAACTTGAAAAATATAAGATTTTAAAGAATTTATGTTTGAGTATACCTAAATTAAGTTATTTTCGATAATTAGTAAAAAAAAATAGTATTTTTTTAACATTATGGTTACAACAAAAGGATCCATGCAAATGAATGAAGTTTCGAATGACAAGTAAAAATTAAAGAAAAATGTTTTGGAAGAATTTTACACCACATAAATTAACACAACAAAAAAAACATGAAACACAGACTAACATTTACTTTAATTTATTTAAAAATAAATAAATAAATTAGCTTCACGCTGTATCCCGCACACAGCAGGGTAGGCAGAGGGAACCTAGTGTAACACACTCCGTTCCCCACTTTCTGCCGAATTCTGGAGGCATTGCGTGTTGAGGGGCAGAACTCAACGCCGCGCTTAACCTCGACACCAGAGCGAAGAAATGGAAATATAAATTTAAGTAAATATTTCATCTCCTCGAGTGGGAATCGAACCCACAACCAGTCGGTTTTGCAGTCACACCTCGTGCCGCTGCGCCACGACCGGCCTCA
>JAATLQ010038055.1:62059-75154 GCA_013421005.1 Heliconius erato x Heliconius himera | reverse complement strand
GTGAAATTTTCAAGTAAATTGGTTCAGTAGTTTCAGAGAAAAATGCGGACAACAATATGTCGACAGACAGACAGACAGACAGACAGACAGACAGACAGACAGACAGACAGACAAGAAATTCAAAAAAAATCTTTTTGCTTTCTATTAGTCTTTTTAAGTGTCCCTCTATCCATTTCAGTCAAAATTACTAAATGTACAGACAAAATATTTTTACTGTCTTATTATATATAGAGATAAAATATTTATTCATAAAAAAAAATAAAACCTTAATTATTAATTTTTAGTACAATATTCAAAATGAGTCCAACACCAAACCCAGCTAAGGTCCTGCTAAGAGAAAAGATCGCGTCGAGCATAGCAGCCCTCTCTGCCGACGAGAAGAAACGACAGTCCGATATTGTTTATAAAAAAGTATGTATGAATTATTGTTATTTTTGAGTGTGCAGGGTTTTTTAAGGACCCGAAAAAGGATATTTTGTTTATTCCGTATAGCAAGCAGGGTAGGCAGAGAGAACCTAGGGATAAAATACACCCCGTTCTACGCGATCCGCCAGATATCTAGATTATGAAAATGAAAATAATACATTACTTCACATGCTTTAACTTATTGTTATATTATAGCCAAATTATAAAAAAATCAGAGGCCAGTCGTGGTGCAAGGGCGCGAGTATGTGACTATAAACGCGGCAGGTTGTGGATTCGATTTCCACTCAATGAAATTAAATATTTGATGTTTTCATTTCTTCGTTTTGGTTATCGAGGCAAAGCCCGGCGTTGAATTCCACCATTCAACACGCAATGTCTTCAGAAATCTGTGGAAAGTGGGAAGTGGAGTGTCTTTACACTACGGGATACTTTACATAAATTGTCGCTTAGGCATGTGTGATTTTGAGGTTCATGTTCATTTCGTTCAGTAGTTTCTGCGTGAAAATGAAACAAACATCCAACCTCACAAACTCTTATAAATAAAAATAAATCAGCTTCACGTTGTATCCCGCACACAGCAGGGTACGCAGAGGGAACCTAGTGTTAAGACACTTCGTTCCCCACTTTCTGCTGAATTCTGGAGGCATCGCCTCAACGCCGCAACTTTTATACTATGCAGTAGGACTCTAAACATTTTCCTTTAAATTGTGATCACATCCGTTTCCTAATGATTATATTATATTAATATTTAATCGCCTCTAAAGCCAATTGATAACAGAAAACATTATAGAATTAATACCGAAGTAAATAAACACTCACGTTTTGTTTAACAAAGGTTATCTATAATTCAACATATTCCTCTTATTATGTTTCATCATGTGATGGATAGTGTATAGAAGATATATTAATAATAAATATTATAAACATAATCTTATAATATAAAATATATTACGTCCATTTATTAATAAACAACAGGTTGTGGATTCGATTCCCAGTCAAGGAATAAATTATATATTTAATTTTTTAATTTCTTGGCTCTGGTGCCGAAGTAAGGCGCGGCGTTGAGTGAGTGTCTTCACGCAATTACGCTTTATACCGTATATAGCAGTATAGGCAGAGGGAGCTTAGTGCTTAGACACTCCGTTACTCGTTTTCCGCTGAATTTTTGAGACATTGCGTGTTGAGTTATGTAGGTACCTACTTTAATTTTATTTATTTCATCACGAAACCTATTTTGTAGAGAAGGTAATGATAAAACAAAAAATATTTTTAAAACAATTAGGACTTTTTGCTTGTTTCGTAATCTTAGTGCCGTGGATTTTTTTTTAAAATAAAAATACAACAAAATTGTTTTCCTAAATTTTTCTAACAAAAAGCTACGGTTTCAGTCACTTAATAGTTTATAATAAAGATTCCTAATATATTTTCATAAAACTGCTAAATTCATACTTACTATATCTTCATTTCCAGATAACCAGCCATTCAGATTACAAATCAGCAAATAGAATAGCAATATTTATGAGTACAGATGACGAGATCAACACAGCACCTATTATAGCCCATATAAAATCAAAAGGTGCGGCGGCCTTCGTGCCGCAGTACGCGGGGGGTAAGATGAGGATGCTGAGGCTGGAGTCCGGAGACGAAACTAACATGCCTTTGACCAAACATGGAATAGCGCAACACTCGAAGGATCAGAAACGAGAAGATGCTTTAGATGAAGGTGCATTTTCTTTTATACAGTTTTAAAAGTTTTAAACATTTTTAAAGTGTTCATCCACACTTAGGAAAGAAAAATACTTATTTACGTAAAAAAAAATAACGTAGCGGGCAACATAAATAAATTGTAATGAGCGTATAAAAATTTCGACGTAGCTTGATAAGAACGTATGGCTTAGTGGTCAGAGCGCCTGGTAGGTTTCCAGGAGGCGCGGGTTCGAGTCCCGCTACGTTCAAATTTTTATACGTTTTCTAAATAAGTACTTTTAAAAGTTTTTTCGGCCTTCAGCTGAACGACAAGTTCTGGAAGAATATTGGGTTTATGTTACGAAAATATTGTTTTGCCGTCGGATCTAAACACATGTGCAAATTTTCAAGATAAGATAGAAAGAAATAGGTCATAGCGTTTCGAGATTCTTTATATTGATAGACAATTCTTAAAAGCATATTAAAAAGATTATATTGACTTAGATTCCTATAGTCTTTCCTATAAGGTAAATATATAAAATATCTATTCTTTAATACTTTTCTACATTTACCAAAAATGTTAGTAATTTCTAGTACAACAAAAAAAAGAATAACCAATGGTAGCCAAATATGGAGAACTCATTAAAAAGCATAGAAAATTAAAACAGCTGAACCAATAGCTTGAATCAGATCAACAGAACTAACCGCATTATGAAATATTTTTTAATATAATTTTTGATTTCTTATTTCCAGGTCTAGATTTAATCATAGCTCCAGGTGTAGCGTTTTCAAAGAACGGCGGACGAGTCGGCCACGGCGGAGGATACTATGACAGATATATTGCTAATCTGCGGGCAAATCCTGCTACTGCACCTAAGGTAAAATACTTTACTTTCTTTCAATTTTACGCTACATATTTAGAAGCATTTAGAAGGGTAGACCTCTGCCTACCCTACTAGCCTAGTGTTAAGACACTCCGTTCCTAGCATTCGGCCGAATTTTGGAGGCATTGTATATTGAGTGGCGGAACTTAATACCGCCCTTTGCCTCGATACAAAAGCGAAGAAATAAAAATATTAAATATTTTAATTCCTCGAGTGGAAATTGAATCCACAACCAGTCGAATTTACAGTCACATGTTTGTGCGCTTTACATTATTTAGTGTTTAAATATAAAATATTTAAATATAAGCAGCGGAACCCGTAGTGTTGCGAAATTTGGGCGGGGCGTGAGGAACGGAGAGTCTAAACATAAGGTAAAGGTGTGAACCTAAAAAAAATCATCTTATTACATACTTTACTTATTAGTTTTCTAATTAGTAGTATTGTATATATTTTTAATTTATTTTATATTTTTAGGTTATAGCAATTGGATTCAAATGCCAAATTTTAGACGACGTCCCCATGGACGAGATGGACCAAAGAATTGATGACGTAATATATCCTGACAATTAATCATTATTTAAAATGACATTTTAATATAAGAATAAAATAAATTTAATGTAACATATGAATAACATTAATTTAATATAATAAATTGATTTATTTTTATTAAATATTTTAAATAGACTGTAGAAATTGATTTTAATAAATGGGATATTTATATAGTTCGTGTGATTTATTCATAGTGTATTTCAATCAGTTATTTAGAAATATGAAAAAAGGGGCAAAAAATCAAAAATTGTAGAAATTAATATTTACTAGTAATTGCCAGTCGTGGTGCAGATGCATAATGTGTGACTGTAAAAACGACTGGTTGTGGATTCGATCCCCACTCGAGGAGATGAAATATTTACTTAAACTTATATTTCCATTTCTTCGCACTGGTGTCGAGGCAAAGCGCGGCGTTGAGTTCCGCCATTCAATATGCAATGCCTCCAGAATTCGGCAGAAAGTGGAGAACAGGGTGTCCTAACACTAGGTTTCCTCTGCCTACCTTGCTATGTGCGGCATACAGCGTGTAGTACAGCAAAAATCAAACCAAGGAAAATAAATAAATCCACATATACATATGTATTCATTACTTTATTTTATACTATAGTTATCACGCACTTGGTGCTATTACATTTCAGTTTGGCCAAAATATTTTAGTATCAAATAACAATACATTTATTTAACAATATAAAGAATTATCTTAATCTATAAAATTTACAATTTTCTGTATGTTAGTATACTATAATGGGTAAAAAGACATAACTCTAAAAATGGAAAAAATACATATTTGAAAATTAGAAATTTTGAAAGCAGAACGAAATAAATGTTATAAACCATGAAATAGTAAAAAATCTTATACAAACATTCAGACTATAAAAATGTTTGATGATGAAATGAAATGATGAAGCAAAATTAATTATTTCATCGTTTGGATCATAGGATCAATAAAAGAAAAATAAAAATATTATATAGAAATGAAACTTAATATCTCAATTTTTATGAGAAAAACGATTGTCAGCTAAATGTTTATGTATTCCACTATCAAAGTATTTTATAAACTATTTATTAAATAAAGATTAAAATTAATTCAAACACAAAAAGTCAATCCTTATATTTCTTATAGTGTTGGGTACCTTTTGTTAAAATAAAAAAAAATATAACTTCGATAGAGGAATTCATACAAAAACCAAAAAATGTATTACCATTATTTAAAACATTTATATTATAATAAAAAAAAATATTATTACTTTTCATGTTCAAATTGGAATATGTTGCATTGCATTGTGCATTGTCTGTTGTGTGGCGGAATTCAACGACACTTCGTCTTATTACCAAAGATACGAAACATAAATAATACATTATTCCGAGTAGGAATCGAACTTACGACCCCAATATATACAGATGCTGTGCCACTGCTCCAGGACAGCCTTAAAAAAATTGTATTTTTTTATCGAAAAACATACGAGAATGTTTGGAGTTCGAGGCAAAAACATTTTATTTTTGCTAAATTGAACAGGAGATTAAAATAATAAGGTTTCCTCTATATAACCTGAAATAATGTTAGGTAAGTCATATATTTATTTATTTTTATTGACTTCCATCGCTCGCCATCTTAGACTCTTAGTACTTATTATCAAAATTAGAAGTTAAAAATAATCAGACGACATCTTTTTATAGACAAAGCTGATTAAATTTCATATATAAATTTTACAGTACCTACTTTTTTTTTCAAAGTAAAATACGAGACTATACTACGGACATACAAAAATATTTTGAATAAAAGCATAAAACAGTTGTTTGTTCAAAAAATATAGAAAAAATATAAATTTCTTTTCACCCTTTATCCTACATGTAGCAGAAAAGGCGGAGAGAGGTTAGTGTTAAGACACTGCTCCACACTTTCCGCCGAAGTCTGGAGGCACTGCGTGGTGAGAGGCGAAAGCTAAGAAATAAAAATATTTCATTTCTCCGCGTAGGAAACAAACTCACAATCTGCCGCGACTGGCCCCAAATGTATAAAATAATTAAATGGCAAAGAACTTTGAGTTCTTAATAGTTTTATAAAACCTTATAAAGTATGGTAACTTATACTAGGTAGAGTAAGTTCCCTAAATATGAACCACTATATCCTTTTGCTATTAGTAAAACCCAAATATATGTAGATAATTAAAGTGTTTTTATTTAAATAATTAGGTTAACTATTGAAAAACAACAATTTCACATCAAATAGTAATAAAGGTACAAATGTTATAACAAATTTACTAATTAATAGGCAATACGCGATTTAGGAACTTTTGCAACAAGATGTTGAAAATGGACTACCTAGTTTATAATAAGAACCCTGTACACTTAATATGGACCACCGTTTCACAACAATAGTTTTCGACGGTTTTAGGTAACCCAGTCTTTGTTACAGTATGGCTAGTATAGCCGTAGTCATCGAGCTTTTGGTCCACTTCTGTCTAGTTGGTTCCTTCCTAATATGGACCACGTGCTTATAATGTGGACCACTAGTGCATATTTGGAATTACTTGCTAGTCTATATCACAAAAGAGTAACCTTTTGTTGTTGTTATATTTTAATCAAATTTTGAAACTACATACTTGTATCAAGTTATATTAGAAATTCATTCTTATATGAAATTTGAAGTATACGCATGATGCATATTTATCAAACAATATTAGAATGTTGTTGTTAATTACTAAATAAATAACAACAATATTTTAATATTGATAGATAACTTACCAAAAATCTTCATTAAAGTTGTTAAAAATTAAAAAATAGTTCCCACTGACAATATCACGGCGATACGTTTGCGAGCTTACAGGGGGACTGAGAGGCGAGGCGGGGGGAACCAATATGACTAACTTCATGTCGCTAGCAGCGACATATCGTAGCGGTGGTCCGTATTATACGACTAGTCCATATTTATGGAACCTACTCATATATAAATCGTACAAATCTTGTTTATATTTTTCGAATGGCAAAATTTTTTAAACAAGAATATTAATTAATAGTATTTTTGTTTTTTTAACCACAATCAAATTACAAAATTAATATTATACATTTTTACATTTGTTATTCATAACATTCTAATCTAATTTACTATTGTTACTTACTACATGTTATCTTATCTGATAAACTGACAAAATAAAAGATATCACACACATGGCCTTTAATTGATAACAATTTCTATTTCTATTTCCTAAATATATTAGAATAATCGCCATAAACTTTTGTTTAAATGATATAATAAAAATGAAAATAATAAATAGCGCCACGCCGTTCTCCGCAAAATAGCAGGATAGTTAGAGGGAACCAAGTACCCTTCTCCAGGTACCGTATCTTCGAGAAATTGAGAGGCGTAACTCATCGCCACGCTTTATCTTTTGACCAGACCAAGAAAACAAAAATTATCTAATCGCATTAAAATGAAAAAAAAACAAAATTTTAAATTAAAGCATATTTTTTAAATTTTAATTTAAATTTTAATTTAAAAAATATATTATTAGTAATAGTAAAATCGATAACTTAAAATAACTACTACTATACTATTCCTATTATCATTAAATTAAGAAATACAAAAATATAAAATGGCATATTTCGATGAGTTTAAGTTTAGAAATTTTGTAACAGCGAGGATTGTTCCCAATTAAATAAATAAGAAAAATTTTGATTTTATAATTCAAAGTTTAAAATAATGCTTAAAACCTAATTACTTTTACATCCCCTAAATCTTATATCACATAATATTTATTCAAAAATTTAAATAAAGATTAAATAGAAAGTGTAAAAAATATCTTTTCCTTTATATTGTAAATGTGAAGATTTGTGAAGATAGATGTTTGTTCTAAACGCAAAACTACTAAACGGATTTTGATAAAACTTTACAATAATACCGCTTATACATCAGAAAAACACATAGACTATGAATTATATGAAGATTTCGTATAATTTGGCTATAACATAACAATAAGTTTAAGCGGGCGAAACCACAGAAAAAAATACTTAATCATATTGTAATGTAAACATACACCAAAGTTTAATTAATAGGCCCTTTATTGTCAAGGCAATACAATCATTCATCGAAGAACTGCCCCAAATACCCTCTGGCCTCTAGACATCAGCAGTTCTACAGCCCCTACAGCAGCGAGTAGTAAAAGTAGGGCTATTACTGCCAAAACGGCCCTACATCTTCTTCGTCTTCTCTCACCGCGGGCCAGACGCCTTGTTAGTTCTTCGCCTCGAGTGCCGTCTAAAGTGAATAGAGCACTGGTTGCCTGGAAGCAAAGAAGATAAATTAATTACAAATAAGTTATTTTCTGTACATATCTAAGTATATGCTTCAGATAATATACTAATATTATGCTAAAGAGTTTGTTTGGTTGAACGCACTAATTGCAGAACTGGTTCCAATTGAACCATTAGAACCATATTGAAAATAGTTTTATTATAATATTATTTAGTAATCTTTTAATCGACGAAGACTATATTACTTCACGTTAAACTTTTGGATGTCACCCACTGCAGGTGCGGTCAAAGGTACATTCCCTAGAATGTGTCATGTATGAAACACAACTCTTAGGTATTTGATAACGCCGGTAAAAGTTATCTTTATATAATATAGCTATCGAATGCCGATCGTAAAGCCATTCATGGCGGAGGGGCACAAGCGTGTGACTATAAACGCGATATATCGTGAATTTTTGATTCCTACTCGAGGAAATGTTATTTTCTTGCTCTGGTAATGAGCCAAAGCGCGGCGTTGATTTCCCCACTTAACACGCAGTGCTTTAAGAATTTTCCAGAAGTTTTAATGGGAATGGAGTGTCTTAACATTAGCTTCCTAGGTTCCGTCTTCCTACCATGCTATATGCACAGTATGAAGCTAAAGAAATAAAAATGCTGTTATGCTTTATGTGATAATCTCTTAGCAAATTGATTATTAAACTCCAAAAAAATTTAACTCACACAAAAAAAAACATAAAACATAACTACAAAATACTTAAGTTGTTAAACGTTATAGAGGTATAACTTCGTAATATAAACCCATTCAATACAAGTACGTAATGTAATCTTCAAAATCCATTGACACCAATACTCTAAGATGAATGTACCAAAGATTTCTTTCAATTTATTAATAGAAGTAGGTGCAATACTGTAGGTATATTACTATATGACGTCATAGGTTCGGTTACATAATAGGTGAAGCCACTAAAGGAGTATAGTAGTATGTTCCGTATTTGTTTTTCATATTTTCTTACAATATTTTTATATTCTACTGTAGCATGGGATGTAGCGATTGCGAAAATTTATTTTTTTATTTAGGATGTGTTTTGTTAGTTACAACAGACTTAGACGCTTGTTAGTTCTAAGCTTTCTTATATTACAAGTCATTATAATAATTTAAAAATATTTTTTATTTTAAAATTTACTACACATATATATATATATTGAATTGTGTCGTCTAGTTTTCTATGTATGGTTTTATTATCAGCTTCACGCTGTATCCCGCACAGAGCAGGGTAGGCAGAGGGACCTACTGTTAAGACACTATTTTCCCCACTTTCTTAACACTAGGTTCCCTCTGCCTACCCTGCTTTGTACGGAATACAGCGTGAAGTTTAAAAAAATAATAATATAAGCTCGGCAGGTCTGTAACTTTTTTTTAATTACCATACGCAGAAATATGATAATAAAGCGATAAGAAAATTATTGAAATCGCATAAAAGTAACTGTTAATTTTAAATATACAGCCTCACGTCATATGTGCAACAGTAATTATTGACGCAATTAAAAAAAATATATATTTTTTTAAATTTATTATAATAGCCCTACGGTACAAGAACATTCGGCGCGACTCGATTTCGCAATATCTCGATTATAAATAAGAAAAAAATCGATTAACTTTTCATTAGTTAAAAAATCATTATAAGAACAGTTAAATTAATTATAAAAATAATATACTTGAACCAAAACGGACAAATTATTATTATTGGTTTCCGATAACAACGTGTTTATTTTTTTTTATTGTAAAGATACGCCTACTATAATTAAAAACCTTGTAAAACACTTAGCGAAATGGATTTGTAAAGAGTGGTGATGGTTAACTAATATATACGTATATATCTTCTTTTATATTTTTTCTAGATCCACGCTATATTCCACATATGGAAAGGTAGACAGAGGGAACCTGGGAACCTAGTGTTACGACTTAAGACACAGCGTTCCCATTAAGCTTTCTGCCGAATTCTGGATTATTTACGTGTTGAGTTTTTCTTTTATAAATATTTTTAAATTACAAATTTCTGTAGCACGAAATCTTCGCTCTTAGAAAATGTCCCCCCGCTCTGACCATAAGCCATACGTTCTCATCAAGCTACGTCGAAATTCTTATACGCTTGTTACAACGGTGAAACTAAAGCAAACGAGTTAGCGAGTTCAAATCCCGCTACGTAAAAATTTTTATACGTTTTCTTAAGAAGTATTTTTCTTTACTGAGTGTGGAATAATATTTTAATAGTAATTTCAAATTATATACAATAATTAAAGAGATATAATAAAATATTCGTTGCAAAGTTGGAACTGCGATCATTTAATGTGAGAAACTGTGATTTCTTTTCTAGACGGATTGGATGTGATATTTAAGAAGGTTGGTATTACAAAGGTAGAAAAAAGACGCCAAACGCCTACTTTCTGAACCAGGGCTAAATCGTGGTGTAAGGGACAGAAACTGAACATAAAAACGATGTTTATGGGTTCCTATTCGGGAGGAATAAATTATTTTAATTTTTCTGCTCTGGTAACAAAAGATGGGGAGAAACGGACTTTGAGACGGACTTGATTGACGCTTTCAGAAACGGAGATTCTTGACTCCAGTATCACTTTGCATGTTATTTGCGAAATAAAATAAATCATATTATAACCGGAACCTTTTTTTTTTAGCTACATACTGTATCCTGTACACAGCAGGGTAGACAGAGGGAACCTAGTTTAAAGACACTCCGTTCCCATTAAGACACTTCCGTTCTCTAATAACCATCGGATTCTTTAGGCATTGCTAGCATAATGGCAGAACACAACGTCGCGCCTTTGCCTTGTTTACCAGAGCGAAGAAATGAAAATATTAAATATTTCATATTTAGAACCCAAGACCGTCGCGTTTACATTCACGTCGTTCTACCACCGAGCATTGAACTTAATTATTATTCAAAAAGTAATGAATTAAACAATAAACTTGACAATACCTACTAATTAAAACATAGCTTGGCCATTTCCTTTGTTATTTTGGTTCCTTACTTAATAAAATATTTAAAACAAAGGATTTAGTTCAACAAGTTATATTTCATTTCTTGCAAATGAAATTAGGGAGACTCCATTTAAAGATTTGTCTGCGGCGACGATGTTGTAAAATAATTACGCCTTATAAACAAAATATTTTCTTACTTTGATGTAATTGATTTAAATAAAATCACGAATATTCGAAATAATTTTGATTAAGTAAAGAATAGAGGCCAGTCGTGGCGCAGCGGCACAAAATGTGACTGTAAATCGACTGGTTGTGGGTTCGATCCCCACTCGAGAAGATGAAATATTTACTTAAATTTATATTTCCATTTCTTCACTTTGGTGTCGAGGCTAAGCGCGGCGTTCTGCCACTCAACACGCAATGCCTCCAGAATTCAGCAGAAAGTGGGGAACGGAGTGTCTTAACACTAGGTTCCCTCTGCCTACCCTGCTGTGTGCGGGATACAGTGTGAAGCTAAGCGTATATTTTGAATTTTATTTTAAGTAAATAACAGTAATATACTTATTTAGAAAACGTATAAAAATTTGAACGTAGCGGGACTCGAACCCGCGCCTCCTGGAAACCGACCTGGTTGGTATTTTTCTTTCCTAAGGGTGGATTAACATTTTAAAAATGTTAAAAATAGTAATAATTAAGCAATACCGTATAAAAGTAAGTTGTTTTGCGAGATTTCGCGCGTAAACGTAGCCTTGTCGGCGTGATTAGTGAATATTTCAATGTAACCGATATGTCATCTATATGACGCCCGGAGGCAGTTGTCATCATTTTTAGGGTTCCGTACCTCTAAGGGAAAAAATTGCTGTCCGTCTATCTGTTTATCAAGTACTTGAGGTACGGAACCCTAAAAATTATGACAACTGCCTCCGAGCTTCGAAGATGACACTTTTACGTCGAAATCTAGCAAAGTAACTAATACAAATAAGAATATATGTATATATATAAATATATAAAAGCTGGAGACTTCAACCATTGTTGCGAAATTCGGTAGTTTTATGGTTTCTTATTAAAGGGGTTACAAGCTGCGGTTTGCAAATTTAAGTATAATATAATATTACAGAACGGATTCATTTTAATCGGCTTAAGTAAAATAATATAGGTGTTTACTTACATTTTAATATATAAGTATGTTCTTATAAATTGATAAAATACCTATAAAATAATATTGTATTGTAAGTAAAATTCATAATATTAAATATTGATTCAAAAGCTGATTCGATTAAAGATACTACTGGTGAATTTCCATCACTTTGACACCTTGTTTTTATGAATATAAAAAAAATAAGCTGTCTATCATCAATTTGTCATAATTTATTTTTCTTATACGAGAACACTTTTGTATTCCGCATACAGCAGGGTAAGCAAAGGGAACCTAGTATACACAATGCCTCGACACCAAAGTGAAGATAATGAAAATATTAAATATTTCATTACCTCGACTAGGAATCGAACCCACATTCCGTCAAGTATACAGCCACACTTTATGCCACTACGCCACCATATACAATTAATGAAAATAATAAACAAAAATTTATATACAAAACGATATTGACTAATAACTACAAATACTAAAGATAATGATAATACAATTATAACGCAAGAAGTAATGACATGGAATACGACCGCGACCGCGTAGCTGTGTCAAGAACGCGACCGTCTGTTGTTGACTAATGAATCTTTGTATGTTATTTTAAAGAGAGGTAGTAGAGAAAGGTAGAGAGAATAAGAGGACTCTATTCTTAATTAATTTAGGGGCACAGGGTGTTAGATGGTGAAACACAACGCCGCAGTTTGTCAGGTTGATTAAGTGAAAATATTTTTTGTCCTGGGTTAGAAATTAAAACCAAAACCATTATTTAGAATATTTTTTTTTTGAAAAAGATAGGTTGGTAAGGTCACCAAATGGTAAGAGATCACCACCACCCACGACTCCGTGTAACACCAGAGGTGCTACAGCTGCGTAAACTTGATAGTTGTAAATAAATTTCGCCACTCAAAATGAAAATTCAGCGAAAAGTAGAGAACAGAGTGTCTTAATATTAGGTTCCCTTTGCAGGGCAGGTTAAGCGTGATTAACAAAATCTTCTTGAGATTTCAACCTAAGGCCATTCTCCCAGTATTCTTAAGAAACAATTCACACTCGATATAATCCATGACCGTACCAAATAATATTCATATTTCCTATACATATATATATATATATATATATATATATATATATATATATATATATATATATATATA
>JAATLQ010038055.1:0-61959 GCA_013421005.1 Heliconius erato x Heliconius himera | reverse complement strand
AATATATTGTAATAAACTTTAATAATGATTTTCTGTAAGGCTTGAATAATTGTAACTTCGGTTAAAGGTTATTGAAATATTTTAACTATCATTAAAATGACTTTGTAGCGTGTGTTAATTATTTTAACATAATGATATTTAATATTTTTGAAATTAATGATTGGTTTTGAATTAACCTAGGTAGCATATCAATCCTTTGTGTAATAGCTTTATGATTTAATTGTTTCGTTTTCATTTTGTAATTGAAATTAAAAATAGTTTAAAATGCTCTTAAATATAAAAAAATAACTAAATATCACGCCTTTATCGTTCACTAAAAGCGCAAAACCTTAACTAGAGTGGTTAACTCGAAGGCTTTTTAAGAGTTCGACTATTTGGATCCTGGCTCCATCATCAAACCTACCCGTTGATCATTGTATAGTCACCTAAGAGACAAATAACTGACATTTTTCTTGATGTTAAAATTTTTACAAATGAAGAAGAATCCAATTAGCTTATTTAACTTAAATTTGATGTTTAAATTTTAGTCATTATTAACTGAGGCCAGTCGTGGCGCAGGAGCACAAAGTGTGGTTGTGAACGCGACAGGTTGTGGGTTCGATCTCCACTTGAGGAAATTAAATATTTACTTAAAAGTATACTTGCATTTCGCTCTGGTATCGAGGCAAAGCGCGACGTTGAGTTCCGCCACTCAACACGTAATACTTAATTGTTATGCTTGCTTTAATTCGGCGGAAAGTGGGTAACGGAGTGTCTTAACAACAAGTTCCCTCTGCATACCCTGCTGTGTGCGAGATACAGTGTGAAGCTGATTATTAACGATAGCTATAGGTTCAAATCTCAAAATGTGTATTTTGAAAATACAATTGTTTGACCAATGTTTCATGGATATTCATATAGCTGGCAACTCTCCTAATGGGAATCGAATCCACAACCGCCACGCCTACAAGCCTAATAATATAGTATGATTTATGATTTTAGTAAACAATAAAAAGTCCACTTTCACACTGATGGCCTCAATTAATTATGACGTTACAATTTTTATGGTGAATTCAAGGGTATCTTGAGAAATACGTATTTGTATTTTATTAAGGTAAAGCCTACATCCTAACAGTTTTATATGTAATAAATGACAGTACATTCGTTTTTAAATGGCCTGCTATAAAATGTAATTTACAATTTTATTTAGAGGAAAACAACTTTTGACTAATAAAATATGTCTTAAATTGAAATGTTGTATTGTTATTTTTTAATTGTTTGTATGTTTGTGTGCGACATGTCGTGAGAACCTAGTGATAATATTTTTTTTATTTTATTTATCAGCTTCACGCTGTATCCCGCATACAGCAGGGTAGGCAGAGGGAACCTAGTGTAAGACACGCCCCACTTTATGCCGAATTCTCGAGGCATTGCATGTTAAGTGGCAGAACTCAACACCGCGCTTTGCCTCGACACCAGAGCGAAGAAAGGGAAACATAAATTTAAGTAAATATATCATCTCCTCGAGTGGGGATCGAACTCACAACCACTCGGTTTTACAGTCACACTTTGTGCCGCTGCGGGATACAGCGTGAAGCTGATGATGATGATGATGTTGATGATGATGTGAAATACACACATACTAATACGGCAACTCAAATGAAAGCTCGTTAAAAAACGTTTTTTTTAATTGATTTTAATCTTATTTTTTTCTTCGGGAATTATTTATTATTGATCAAATAAATATATTGTCATTTCCGAAGAAAAAAGTAAACTCAACTCAACGAATGCGTTTATAGGCAATCATAATAAAAAATGTATTTTTTTCTTAATACTTTCAAAGCGTTTAAAAGTTGAAAATGAAATAAAATCTAATTTAAAACAATTTTTTTATGTAACAAAACAAATTGCTTTGTATTATAAATCTATATAATAACGCTTTTATTATGAAGAAAATCACTTAATTAACAGTCCAAAATACGAAATTAAACCTGCCCGTGGCGCCGAGACTTACCAATAGTCAAATATACATATCGTATTTGGTAATAAACGCCTTGTTTAAATTAAGAGAAAGGGAAACCCTGTATATTGTTGTAAATTATATATATCTACTTACATACCTATATGGCCGTAGAAATCCACTACAACGACTATTTTGTATGAAATAATTATTATTTAAACTAAATTAATTTGAAATATCCAATTGTGTTGAGTGTTTTGTGTTAAGACAATTGGTTGTATCAAATTAATTCAAGAATAATGGTATTTTATATTATAAAAGGTATATAAAACCAAGGGCCGACGTATTATGACGATAAGTATTTTAATTAATATTTCATTTTATAAATAGTACTGTGCGTTTATTATATAGCGTGAAGCTGTTATGGAAAATATTTTTATTAAGTATTTGAGAAAGAGTCTCTTTTAGAAAAAAACACGTAAACACAAAAGTGAAAAACATAGTGTTTGACCACTAGATTCGTTTTGTATTTATAATGAGAAAAGATTTTTTTTAAAAATAGAAATCATAAATTTTTCGTTCTATTAATTACTTTTACATCATAGTACGAACGTATATGTCACTACAAAGTAAAATATTCTACAAGAATTCCATTACGACACTAGTATAAATAAATATAACAAATTTCTCAATGTTATATATTTCGAATTTAAGAAAACAAATACTTAAGAAGTAGGCTGTGTGGAGTATGAGATGTATTTACTCTTAGCACTAGATTTCTTCAGTCATGTGCGGGATACCGCGTGAAGCTAAATGTACTTTTTTTGCTTCACGCTGTATCCCGCACACGGTAGCACGGTAGGCAAAGGGAAGTTGGGATTCTAGGGTTAAGGCCCCCGATTGTTCCGTTCCCCACTTTCCGTCGAAATAAATCAATATAGGTGCTTAATAAAAAAATATTTGTAAAAACAAAAACCCCGACTGCATCAAACTAAAAAGAAAATAAACAAGCCCAATAGTTTATTAGGATTAACAGTCGGGACCTCTTTAAATTATGCGGGGTTCCTAAAGATTTTATTGATTGAAGAATTACTTATAGGTCCCGACTGATAATCCTAATAAACTATTGGGCTTGTTTATTTTCTTTTTAGTTTGACGCAGTCGGGGTTTTTGTTTTTACAAATATTTTTTTATTTTTAATTTTTTTGTTAGAATTTATTATGGTAATGATAATCATGATATACCTTTTTTAAATTCTGAAATTGAGCTCTTGAATTTGATACCCATATTGTAGTATTCGAAACGAAAAAAAATTTTTTCACTAAGTCCAATGGCGTACCACAGCCGCCATGATTATTTTTTATTAACGTCACCTATCTAAGAACACTTGGGCTGCTAATACGAATCTAACGATACCTCAAATATGTAAATCCGTTCAGCGGTTCTGGAGATACGAGGTAATAAAGAATATTACATACATACAAGATACGCGCGAAAAACATAACCCTTCCTTAGCAGTCGGGAATAAGGTAAACTTTTAATTGTTAATTAATGCGTTTTATTTACAAAATTTAAAATATAATATAAAATAAAGAAAAGTAAGTTTACTTTAATGTAATCTGATTAGGATATAATTTAAATATTGTCACAATATCAATTTTAGAATATAATAAAATAAAAGTTTATTTATATTTTTTCTTAAATTTCTGTAGTAAGTGATTTTTATGAAACATATGTTGAGTAATTACATCACTTTCATACATATAATATATGCATATAAATTAAAAACTAAAAGAAGCTATGACAGGCTATACTATGCTATATAATCTGAATTGGCCTTACATTAAGTAATCGATATGAGTTAACATCAATTAAAGCCTGCAGTCCATTAAAAATAAAACATAAAAATAACATTTTTTACGAGCATTCCTTCAAATAATAATAAATCACTCCTAACATTTGCTTATCTGTGATCTTGTGAATTCGGACGATAAACTGTTAATGTCCATTAAAAGTTTAAAACAGTTTATTATTTAGCAATAATAATTATTTTGAAGTTGCTCTATTTGTAAAACTTCAGTTTAGAAGATAAAGTAGAGAATGGTAGTAAAGTAGAAATATATATTTTGCTTTAAGGCAATATTATGCAATTAAAATATAAATATTCGAGGCCGTCGTGGCGCAGTGGCACAAGCGTGCGTTGTAAACGTGACGGTTGTGGGTTCGATTTCCACTAGGAGAAATGAAATATTTTATATTTTCATTCCGCTTTAAGCGTAGGCAAGAGGCAAAGCGTTTGTGTCATACACTCAATGCCTCGAGAATTTGGCGGAAAATGGGAAACCATCTTAACAAGCTACATTATTAATAATCTTGTCTCTGTCTGTCTTTCTATTTCCCCGAGCTAATATCCAGAATAACTGAACTAATTTTTATTGGACTTTCAGTGATCGATTTTACTGATTTACCCGGGAAAAATCTTTTTACTCGTTTTCCTTGCGCGCGTACATAGATACTATATGAAATAACTAAAGTCCTTTCTACGTTAAATATGATAAGTTTTGCGAGCAATATCAAATAAAATCCCAAAAAACTAAAACCACAATTTATTAAGTGTATAACAACGGTATAGATAACCATCCAACCGAGATAAAATTACCAACAATTCTCTCCTTAATACTTAAATAATATTATGCCGATGCCTCGCAGAGCCGCAACTTACACCACACCAAGAAATTAATGAAAATCTAACTAATCTACTACTCGAATAAGCGAAGAACCAAAGAAAAGTAGAAATTAATTATAAACAGCAAATAATTACATAACAATTAACAGTAGTTCGAAAATGAATCAAAATTTACAAAACCGTCAAAGTCATCTATCTACCTGTTCGCGTCGGTCATACTATGCCGCCCGAAGGCTAGGTCATTTCGAATCAGTGACATCTCCTCAATTATTTATTAGAATGTTATACAGTTAAGTAGATGAAATGCTAAAAGTGACTATTATATTCATTTTCATAAGGATCAATATCAAATTATAGAAAATACTTACAACAAAAACCCGATAAATATAAAGTAAATTAATTAAAATGGTTACTTGTTGTTACTGTGTTACTTTGCTCAAGCTTCAGAGATAAACATAGTATATGTATCGCGGACTTTTTTAAACACTATTTAAAGGACAATATTTTTGTTATACATTGTTTTTATGTATCTCATAAGGTTGAGTCGGCGCACGACATGTATGCGTTAAGCAAGCTCATTTTGGGTGACATTTGCTTATAACAACACATAAACTTTGCAAACCGTTGCTTAGCAACGGTCGGTTGTTATTAACATGGCGGAGTAAATTGCCTGTCAAATTAATAAATATTTTAATATATTAGTATATATCGACAATATTACAAATATGAGAAAAAAAAGTAACCTATGTTCATCCGAAGACCCTCAAGTATCACTGTATGAGTATTTTATTACAATTAAATTTGCGGTTTGGCCCTGATTGCGTAAAAGACAGACAGACAGACAGACAGACAGACAGACAGACAGAGTTACTTTCGAATTTATAATATAGGTATGGATTATAATACAACATGACATAGTAGATGTTGACCTATTTGAATGTAAACGTCATGGGTTCGACTCCCATACAAACAAAATAAATCTTTACACATCCCCGCTCTGGTAATTTGAGAAGCCGGAAAAAAAAAATCAGCCGGACACTGAAGAACTGAAGAACGGAGTGTTTAACAATAAGTTCTTTCTGTCTACACTTTTTAATAAATATATATCATATTTTTAAATAAAATAAACATATTTTATATAAACAGATCTATCAATACACTCACAGAAACTACAACTGCGAACGAAGTCGCGGTCTACAACTCATATATTTCGTTATAACTTGTATATTTACTATTAACTATTAATCACAATAGATGGATTACTACACGAACTAACACCGGTGAGTGGAAGCCATCAAGGTAGCCAGCAGATGGGTAGCAGGCGGCTCCGGCAACCACTCCACTCTCCGGAACGGCCTTCGTTTGTTACGTTCACGTTGATATGCACATCTCACAAAGATCTAGTCATTATGTTTCTTAATAATGATTTAAGTGACACCTAACGATTATATGTATAAATGTGAAATAAAATTGTTCGGAATTAAATGGATTTTTTTGCATTTTTAGGGTTCCGTTTCTCAAAAGAAAAATAAATGAAGCATTACGTGATTTCCTTTTGATTGACTTTGCTTTCCATCCCTCTGTTTGTCTATTCGTTAAATGAAAATTGTTACAAAAATATTTTTTGTTCTAATTTGTGGATTTTAGAATTGCACACATATACTAAATTGTTTAGAGCATATTTTTTGTTAGTACAATTTGTACTGTACTGGCCACGACAACCACCGAATGGTGTCACTACATCGTCAGTGTTTCAGAATAACATGACGGATATGAAATCAAACTGTAGTGCGCAATTCTATAGTCCAGGCCCGATACAGCAAAAACATTTGAATAAATAAATACACATTGGTCTTGACAGACAGACAGCAAAGTGTCTAGATAGACTAAACAGACACCTAGTGGTTCAGATATTTTCTTTCAAGCAAAAACTCTAAAAATAGAACAATGCAACTATAATGTGTTGATAAGGATGACGATTACAAATATATTTGTTTTTTAGGAAACCTACAAACAAATATTGAAACGCCAATATAAATAGAATATATTTTGCTTGTCTTAATATCATCATCCATATACCGACTTCTATAGTTTAAAGCAAGATTTCATTACAGAACGGAAAATGTTCAAAGTATTTCTAAAAACATCATTGCGCTACTGGTACGAGTTAGTCCTAAATATTTTCTTATATCATTCCTAAATAGAAATAAATATTTTCTTGAAAATATCAAGTTAGAACGTACGTAGATAGCATAATCAAAAATCAAAATTTAAAAAATTATCTATTCAATTAAATCATTTTTACAGCACTTTTGAACTCAAAGCTAAATAAAAATGTCAGTAATGTCAGTCCTACAGAAAGCTACTATTAATAATATTTTCGAAAAAAAAAACCTACTTTAGACCATAGTATACAAAACAGAACTAATTAAACCTTAAGGCTCGAATCGAATGATATAAATTTTATATATTTCCAAACCCGGTAACTTTCCTTAAAATGTTTGTATAGCATATAGTATAGTATAAGAAATTCTGTCAGTACGATGTCGCAAGACCGCCGGCGGCAAGGCAGCGTGGCGGTCATATATAAAATACTTAAAATTAAACATATATAAATCATATTATACAAGTTTGAGTTTTTTTTTTCATTTTTTCGTCAATATATCAATTTCAATATAAATCTGAAGGAACCTAACATATCAAAGCAAGCTGTTATTTTCTTTAATTTTTAAACAATATCTTTAACGGTTCACAATTTTTTCATATAACAATCAGGATATTAAACCTCTAACTCCTCTAAATAGACCATCTTGCAGTGAAACAGTCTGACTGTAAACGAAACGGCTGTGGGTTCAATTCCAGCTTCGGACACGATTATATTTATATTATTTTCTTTATCCCGCTCTGGTAAACACAACTTAACGAGCAATGTCTTGAAAATTGGACGGAAAGTGGGGAACAGAGTGTCTTAACACCAAGTTCCTTGTATCTACCCTGCTATATAGTAAAAAGTGAAGTACCACTTAATTTTACCAGTAAATCAAATAGCATAGTAGAGGCCAGTCGTGGCGCAGGGGCACAAAGGGTGACTGTAAAACCGACTGGTTGTGGGTTCGATCCCCACTCGAGGAGATAAAATATTTACTTATATTTATATTTTCATTTCTTCGCTCTGGTGTCGAGCCTAAGCACATAGTTTAGTTCCGCCACTCAACACGCAATGCCTCCAGAACTCGGCGGAAAGTGGACAACGTTGTGTCTTAACACTAGGTTCCCTCTGCCTACCCTGCTGTCTGCGGAATAAAGCGTGAAGCTGATTTAAATCAAATAGTGATAAATTCTAATATTACGTACGAACTTAACATAAATTCCTCTATAGTCTACACCAAATACTCTTGTCTGGCGCAAGTGCCCGCGGCAAGGCAGTTGCTATCTCCACCAGTTGTGAATTCATTTGAAAGTAACAGTAGCTAAATGTTAATTCTTGTAAAATTAAAGTAGAATGCAGTCCTTTAAAATATCTTAATGAAAAAGGTAGAAGATTAAAATAAATGAAGAAAGAAATTTCAATTAACGTTAGAATTAAATAATTATATATTTTATTAATTATAAAAAGCATATTGCACAACAGGTTGCCTAATACCTACTATATCTTTTTTTGTTATAGTTTCACGCTGTATCTTGTAGCAGAGTAGGGAACGGGAACCTGAGAACCTCGTTACTTGAACGATGAAATTAAAATATTTAATGTTTCAATCCTTCGAGTGCGAATTGAACCAACAAACGTTGCACCTGCATCTGCGCCACGTGGGCTCTTCAATATTTTTTAAATTAAATTAATTATTAATTGAATACCGTAAATAAGCTTAACATTTTATTACAACAACTAAATGTTAAATATAATACATTATATTAATAACTGTTAATTAATATTAATTAATTAATAGTGTCCATCCCAGAAATTTTCTAAAAATTATTTTTTCCGAAAAATTTAACAAAAAAAATGATACACTAACATATATATAACTTTTCTCCGAATTTTCTAGATATTGCGTGTTAACTAGCAGAACTGAACGCCGGCCTTTGTCTTGTTACCAAAGCGAGAAAATAAAAAAGAAATATATTAAACAATTCATTTCCCAAAGTACTAAACGAACCTACAACCGCGTTCACACATTATGCCACTGCGCCAGAACGGCCATAATATTTTTAATCTATTATAATTTTATAAGGCACGATAATACAGTCATTATTATAATAGGTTTGTATTAGTCATCCATTTAGGAGTCCGCCTATTCGATTAGACACCCACACTAAATCATATTTGTAAGTAATAGAACTGGCGCCATCAGACTTGAGCAAGTCTACTAGCCTGTAAGAACCGTTATTTTTTGAGTATATAAAAATGTATATATTTTGTAAGTACATAGCTTTTTTTGTATCTATAAATGGTTAATGTTGCCTTAATTTTTAAATTTAAGTATACCTTATATGTAGGCAGAGGGAATCTGCAAACTAAGTGTTAAGACACTCCATTTCCATTAAGACACCTCTATAACCCACTTTACACCGAGTTCTGGGAGTCGAACCCAACCTGTCGTGTTTACAGTCACGCGCGTGCACCATAACTAGCCTCATATCTACAAATGCATATTACACATAATACGTACACATTTAAAAAAAAATCATATACCAGAAAACATGAAAAAATACATTATATTTAACTAAATTCCTCAAAAAATAAACTAAAGCTAATTTATGGTCTTCGCAATAGTGGTCAAAATCATCTAACTGGTCGACCATTGCCCAACCGACCACCGACCACCGACCACCACCACAGAATGTTTCTGCATTCGCTAGTGAATGTAGTTCAAGATCGGGATTTAGCAACCGCGTTTTGCATATCGAAATACAACTAACATATGCACTGTCCCACGCTCTTATTATAACTGAGTAAAGTCTAATTTTGCCCAAATAAACTGCTAATGTGAAGTGTAAGTGAATATTTGGTTTGTAAAAAATTTTTTTTGTTTTTATTAAATTTGGCCTTTAAATCAAGGGAAGAGAATTTAAAATTGCGTGAAGATATTTGGGAGATTTTTTTTTTCGTTTTAGTACAGTTTTAGTATCGATATCATGATTAAGTAGCGGATAAAAGCGATCAGAACAATTTGTGCTCAATCAAATATATCGCACAGTGAATGGAGAGTATAAAGAATAATTATAGAATTGCCAAATATATTTTTTTTCAACTTCACGCTGTATCCTGCATATAGAGGGTAGGCAGAGGAAGCGTAGTGTCAAAACACTCCGTTCCCCATTTTCCGTCGAATTCTAAATCCATTGCATGTTGAGTGGCGGAACTTGAAGCTGCACTTGTCTCGATGCTAGAGTGAAGAAATATTATGTATTTCATTTCCTCGAGTGGTAATCGAACCCACAACCTGTCGAGTGTACAGTCACACCTCGTGCCGCTGCGCCACGACTGGCCTCACTAATAATAAGATCTTGAATAGAATTGTTATTTGTTCTTTATTTACAATTTATAAAGCTTCAAATGATAAAGTATGTTTGATTGGTAATGCTGATCGGATATTTCTATGTGTTAACACGGTAGTGAGACCGTCGTCGATGCGCAGTGCACAAGTGTGTAATTGTAACGCGACGGTTGTGGGTTCGATTCGCTTTCGAGAGCATGGATAGTCATTTATTTATATCGGCGGCGTACCGGCGTTGAGTTCCGCCTCTCAAAAATTCGGCGGAAAGTAGGAAACTCAAAATCTTAACACAAGGTTCTCCCTGCCTACCCTGCTACATGCGGGATACAACGTGAAACTGTAAAAAAGTAAGAACAGTATAACAAAAAAAAACCACCTTCATACAACACTAAATTGATGTAATATGGCGTTAAATGAAGATGATGAAAGGCTCCATAGCTCTAATTTTTGTAAGTAAGCAAGTCTTGTATATATAAAATCAAGATTTTTTTTATAATATCATGACAAATTTGTTCGTGAAGAGTTAAATTTGATTCACAGTTGAAAAGATATGTATGTGTGTATATAGAAAGTTAATGCGAAGTTTTCTTTTATTTTGCCTCCACGAAATAATATAGGAGATTAATTTATAAATTGTCAATTTTTAAGGTTTAAAGGGGTGTTTGAACATGTGGTGTGTCCCCACCACATTTTTTACCACTGTAGAAACAAATGTCTCGCAAAGTATTTCATGTTTAATGTTCTCTCACAGTATTGGCTTAATCAAAAAATAATCTTAGAAACCTACATAGTATTTAAAAAGATCTCGTATGTTTCTTTCATCCCTCAGCTAAATGTGACCTTTAATAATTTTATTTTTCAGAATCATACTACATCATTTTGTAGCGGTTTATAAAACACACCTACCATCCAAATTTCAACCATATAGTACCCATAGTTTCCGAGTAAAATGACTGTAACATACGAACAGACAGACAAACTTTATTTAATTTGTTAAAAATTTACTCTTACAAGATACGAAATTAGACAATACATTATTATAAAACACAGGAAAAAAACAATAAAACCTATATGCACTAATACAGAATGGCAATCCAAGTCGTGATGTAAACGCAGAACAAAGCTCTCATTACCATCATTATTGCTATTATAACCACGCGTGCCGACAGCACTGACCCACTTGGCAAGTAATTGAAAACGTTTAAACGCTTTTTACAATGGTAAATTTCGTGTCCACAATGAAGACATAACGTGTGGACTGTGGACAGTTAAATTATATGTTATTTGTGTTGTTGACTTAAATTGTTGTTTTTGGATGACGCTACTGTTGTAGGCCAGTCGTGGCGCAGCGGCACGAGGTGTGACTGTAAAACCGACTGGTTGTGGGTTCGAACCCCACTCGAGGAGATGAAATATTTACTTAAATTTATATTTCCATTTCTTCGCTCTGGTGTCGAGGTTAAGCGCGGCGTTGAGTTCTGCCACTCAACACGCAATGCCTCCAGAATTCGGCAGAAAGTGGGGAACGGAGTGTCTTAATACTAGGTTCCCTCTGCCTACCCTGCTGTGTGCGGTATACAGCGTGAAGCTACTGTTGTAGTGTTGATTGTATGATGTTGCAGAATGATATTACGATGTGAAATGTAAAATGTTCTGGAGCTGGTAAAATTAATATACTTTTAATAGATACTTATTAAGAAATGTACGTTATTAACGTTCGAACGTATGGCTTAGTGGTCAGGGCGCCTGGCCGGTTTCCAGGAGGCGCGGGTTCCAGGAGTCCCATTACTTTCAAATTTTTATACGTTTTGTAAATAAGTATTTTTCTTTCCTAAGTGTGGAATAACACTTTAAAAATGTAAAAAATATTTAATATACATTTTTTATATTTTTTTTATAAAACAACACGATGTCAATGATCTAAATTATGCTTTAAAATACCAATCAATCTTTGTAAAAATTAAACGTCCATCTGACATTGAGAAGGATATTTCTAGCTCTCTGTAACCCAGGTCCCACGCTATCAGTAATTTTTACTACGAGATTGACATTATCTTACTTCTAAGCAACAATTTAATTACGAAAACTTCTCAAAATAAAGCTCGGACGAATAATCTGTGGTAATTTTTAATCAAATAAATCTGAACAAGCGCGAGTCGGGTTCACCCCTTGAAGGTTCCTTACAGACATTGGACGTCTCGAGGTTTTTCTGAAATTCAAGCTTGGTTTAGCCAGTGCCCTTCCATCTGATACCTCACTAGTGGCTTTAATACCAAATTCTGCCCACTTTTTAAGACTATTTTTAATTTTTAGGATTTAACCATAAATCTATATAGTTTTTAGATTTTTTCCTGAGCTAGTACTACATGAAGATCCTAGGTATCAAATTTCATAATTCTAGGTTAACCGGAAGTACCTAATGAATTTTGATTCCTTTTACAGTGTCGAAATACGCATTTTTTGCGATATAAACATCCATATATTTTTTTAAGTAAATGTAGAAATATGATTTTTTCAGAAAATCAAGGGACCATAGATATATGATATGAATTTCAACTCGATATCTCTGAGATAAGAAGACAGACAGACAGACGAGCGGACAACAAAGTGATCTTATAAGAGTTCCTTTTTTTCTTAAAAAATACGGATCCCTAAAATATACTATAGTTTGTGTGATTTTTTTTACAAATAAATTTAACAAAATTTACTGTAAGCTACTTTACACTGTGCTTTTAATATTTCCGGATCCATCCCTCAAGCACAGCGTCGTTCCTCCTTGCCTTCGTCTGACATTAAGCTATCACTTTCTTCGTCATTCCATCAACCTTTATAAACCATGAAGGTATATGAAGAAAAATGTGAAATTAATTCAATCAGGATTGTGGGCTTGCCTATGATGGCGAAAACGGTGAAATTTTCACATTTTTCACCATTTTCTATTAAAAACTCTACTTTTAAGAAACATGCAATACTAAATCGAAACATTAGCTAAAAAAAATTAAATGTCAAAGTAAATATTAACTACTAAGCTAAGGCTAAATATTATAAAAAAATGTAAAACTATTAACAGAACGAATCTTCAAATAAATATTAACTTCAAGATTACATTTAAATAATAATTTAAATAATATATAGAGATATGTAATATATTCAAGTATATACTTTAGTGTTTGACTGACACACTCCACTTAACTATATAATAGTCGTGACATTTAAAACGTTGCTATTTGAAAATGCAAATAAAATACAAAATCAATGGCCACCTTGAAATCTCACAATCGATAGTCGCTAGCGAGCGCGTTAAGTTTGTAGACAATGCTTAGAATCTTCTTCAATGCCTAGAATTCTTGCATTATCGACCATGTTTAATAATATAATATAAAATAAATAAATCAGCTTCACGCTGTATCCCGCACACAGCAGGATAGGCAAAGGGAACCTAGTGTTAAGACACTCCGTTCCCCACTTTCTGCCGAATTCTAGAGGCATTGGGTGTTGAGTAATAATAATATAATATGTAGTCATATTAATGATTTTAAGTATATATATTTTTTTGAGGCCAGTCGAGACGCTGGGGAACAAATCTGTGACAGTGAACGCCACGGTTGTGAGTTCGATTTGCACTCGAATAAATAAAACAATAGTATTTTTATTTCGTCGTTCTAGTAACGAGGCAAAGCGCGGCGTTGAATTGTGTCACTCTTTAGCAATGCTTCCGGAATTCAGCGGAAAATAACACTAGGTTCCCATGTTCCTTCTGCCTACCCGTTGTTATGTTTGGAGTAAAGAGTGAAATCTAAAAATATGTTGCGTACATATGTTGGTAATTTATAAATAATTACCACCGTGGTTCTGATTCTAAACGTGATGTTTGTGGGTTCAATTAATTGTCTTTGTTTCCCCGCACTGTTAAGACAAAGTGCTGCGTTGAGTTACGCCATTCAATACGCAGTGTGTCAGGCGAAAGGTGAAGAACGAAGTGTCTTGTCACAAGTTTCTCTATGCTTCTTTGCCTCATGCGGGATACAGAGTGAAACTTAAAATATAATCTTCTGACTTCTTCAATTTACTAATTCAGTAATCGATTTTCAATTACGAAAATGTATATTACAAAATCGATTCACGTTATTGATGTAGTAGCTAAGGTCACAAAGCTAAATTTGGCAAAGTCATCGGTTTGTTACTTTATTTTATCTTAAATTTCTATATATTTACGACATATATAGTGTTTTATAATGTAATTTGGAAAGAATTAATAATATAATGTTATAGATAATTATCTATAAATAATGAGGCTAGTCGGGGCGCAGTGGCACAAAGAGTAATTGTAAAACCGACTGGTTGTGGGTTCGATCCCCATTCGAGGAGATGAATTTACTTAAAATTTATATTTCCATTTCTTCGCTCTGGTGTGGAGGCAAGGCGTGGCGTTGAGTTCTGCCACTCAACATGCAATGCCTCTAGAATCCGGCAGAGAGTGGGGAACGGAGTGTCTTAACGCTCTGCCTACCCTGCTGTGTGCGGAATATAGCGCGAAGCTGAATAAAAATGAAGCCATCGGGATGCAGCGGGACAACGTCCGACTGTTAACACTATGGTTGTAGGTTCGATATCACTTCCAACCAATTATGTTCAGGTTCCCAGGTTACCTCTATCTACCCTGCCATTTGCACTTAAAAAGCAAGACCCGGAGTTCCACTCAATACACAATGACTCGAATTCAAGTGGAAAACGGAGTGTAAAGCCTTTTTTATACAGTGTCTTAAGTTTACTTATTATAAAAGAAAACAATATTTAATATATACATATATATTTTATTACATGCCATTGGAAAATGCCAACATTTTTTTAAAATGCAAAAATTATAAGAAAACATAAACGACTACAACGTAATCTAATAACTAACTATAATACCAAGAACTATTTAAACATGTAAAATTTACATATAATATATATAAAGGAAATGATAATTCTTTTGCATATATATTTTTTTGTATACTTGTGCGTTTTTGTATGTTTCCTCATACTGTTAATACCTTTTATATTATTATATATTAAACACAATCTAAATTTATTCTAAATTCTAATTACATTAAATTATCTAATAAAAAAAATGTGTTTTTAAATAAAATATATCCAGTCCAGCTTGATAATAAACATAAGTTAAATTTACAACGACTTATACAGTTATTCTTGCGCCTTGCGTTGCTTATAAGTTGATTACTTGATAAGTAAAATTATATATAAAAGCCAGCTATGTCCAACCCAAAGAATAAAATACAATAATTTAATTTGTGTGAGACTGTAAACGGTAATTGTGGATTCGATCTCCACTCGAGGAAATCAAATATTTACTAAAATTTATAATTCCATTTCTTCACTCTGGTGTCGAGGCATATCGCGGCGTTAAATTCCGCCACTCAACACACAATGTCTCCAGAATTCGGCGGAAAATGCAGCTCTGCCTCTCTGCTGTGTGCCGAATACAGCGTGAAACTGATTTATTTGTGTTTTTTTTAACTAAGCCTCATTTTACACAGTCACAGTTACACTACACAAACAACATTTTCATATAAATTCTTATTCTATTATGTTTTGAATAAATATAAATAGCTGATTTGGTTCTATTTTTTTTTTTTTAATATATATATGTAACTGAGCATTATTTCGACTATTTTTGATTTAATTAAATAAAGAGAGATTTAAGAAAGAAGTAAATACTTTTCTTATTTGTAAGACCTAATCCAAAGTATTCAGATTCTACTCGCTAACCCTTATATGTACAGTGCGTTAGCTAGTCATGGCCGTTTATCCCTATTAACATATTTTCCTTAAATTTTGATTAGATCCATCGTAGCGCATTTTAGAAGCTACGGTGTCGCAACGTACGGTGTAGTACAAGCGATTTTAACGGGTTCAATTCCCATATGAAGATATTTAAAATGAAAATGCTTAAAATGTTTTAATATACTAGGTCGCACAAAATAAAAAGTCTATTACAATATAGTAGATAATATGTTCTAGACGGGTGGAGAGTGGAGAAAAAATCAAATTAAAAAAAAAAAAATAGCTTTACGCTGTATCCCGCACGCAGCAGGGTAGGCAGAGGGAACCTAATGTTAAGACACTCCGGTCCCCACTTTCTGCCGAATTTTGGAGACATTGCATGTTGAGTGGCAGAACTCAACGCCGCGCTTTGCCTCGACACCAGAGCGAAGAAATGGAAGTAAATATTTCATCCCCTCGAGTGGGGATCGAACCAACAACCAGTCGATTACAGTCACACTTTGTGCCCCTGCGCCACGACTGGCCTCATGTTTAAAATGTTTTCATTTACTAGGTCTCACAAAATAAAAAGTCTATTACAATATAGTAGATAATATGTTCTAGACGGGTGGAAAGTGGAGAAAGGTTTTAATATTACGTTTTTGGCTCCTCTGATAAATACGAAAGACGCACGAAGACAAAAAAAGAGGACGGTAATTTTAATCAGTTATTTTTTTTAAATCTTTTTAGGCGGTCGTGGGGCAACGGCATTTTATCTGCGTGTAAACGTGAAGGTTGTGGATTTGATTCCTACGAGAGGTTTTCTCTTTTTTACTCTGTTAGAAGACGACGCGTTATGTCTCGAAAATTGGTCGAATATTGGGGAACAGAGTGTCTTAATATAAGGTTACCTCTGCCTATTCTGTTTTAAGCGAGATACAGAGGAAAGTAAATTAAACCTTTTTTTTCAGCTTCACGCTGTATCCCGCGCTCAGCGAGGCAGTCGAAGTAACTTAGTGATAAGACACTCCGTTCCCTATAACTCGAGCTTTTATCCGAAACCAAATAGAAAAAAACACTTGTAACACAGTATAAATATGCATAAATGAACTGTCACTCATCTTATTGTCGTGACTAAGTATATGACGCCACTCATTATATTAATATTCCATACAAAGCAACAGGAACTTTGTAAAAATAATACAAAGAGACCGTAGCGGCGCAGTGGTACAAGCGTATGACTGTAAACGCGACGGTTGTGGGTTCGATTCCTAGTCACGATAATAAATTATTTAGTATTTTCATATACAACAAAACAAAGCGCGGCGTTCAGTTCGACCACTCAACACGCAAAGTCTCGAATAATTCGGAGAAAAATGGGGACCGAAATGTTTTAGCACTAGGTTTAATCTGCCTATCCCGCTATAAACGAGATACAGCGTGAAACTAAAAAAAAACGCTAGCTAGAACCTTACAATATCAACAATATTTATCCAAGCATCGATACACATTACGTACGTTCTTATCGAGTATTCTTCATTTGATTGACATTAAGTGTGGGTTCACTAAGCGTAATCACTTGTTTGGACAGGTCTAGATTGTTAGCACTTTACTATTCAATATAATATTTTATTTTATTTTTTTTAATATCTAAGTATTGACTTTGATTCAAGGGCAAAAAGGATGTTCTGTGAAATAATTACTAATTTAAAAAAGAAAAAAGCCAAAACTAAAGCTACAGTTACACATGCTCAGTACAAGCACGAAAGCATGCTATTATTGAGCAATTGCTCATAGTAGCATATGTGTCAAACAATTGCTAATAATGAGCATGCTAATATAGAGCTTGCTCGACAATTGACACCCGTATGATTTTTAGGCATGCTACCTGTAGCGTGGGGGGAAGGAGGCGGGCTTTCAGCGCATGCAAAAATGGTCCTCTGGGATGACGAAAATAGTCTAAAATTTGTGATTTCATATCAAAACAATGAGTGCCTATGCCTTATTCCTTTTTATTTTCTTTCTTGATAAAAGTTTTGGATTATTGCAATCAAACTGATGATTTTATTCAATTCTGTATAGAGGGCCACAGAGTAGTTGATTTTCCATGTTTCACCACCTGCGCTGCAACACTGGCAGAGAAATTGATAGAATATCGAGTATCGTAGTTCGAGTATCGTAGTAGTAGTTTTAAGCGCGTTAAAGAGCATGTGTGTTCTATTATTTGCTTTGAGCAAGCTTATGTCCAAAAATTATTAAAAAGAATGCCAAATGAAAGCAAAAGTGTCAATTTGAATAGCACTCTCGTTTCATGCTAATAAGCATACCATTTATTGCGCTTGTGTAACTGTAGCTTTAGGCTTGGCTGGTCAAACAAAATATATTTTTTAGCTTCACTCTGTATCCCGCACATAGCGGAGAGACCCTGAGAACCTAGTGTTAAGACTTAATACACTCCGTTCCCATTAAGACACTTCCGTTCCCACTTTCCGCCAAATTCTGAATGCGTTGCGTGTTGAACAGCCGCACCGCTTTGCCTATTTACGAAATCGAGGAACTGAAAATATTATATATTTAATTTTCCTGAGTGGAAATCGAACCCATAACCTAGCGTTGCATCACGGCTACATTTGACTTCTAGCATTGTGTGGTATGCGCTAAGAAATCAGATATATTTATTTATTTATTTATTTGAAGAAACATATAGTTTATTCAATATTATAGCCTAAAAAGTAGGAGCATTTTAATATTTTTCTCCTTAATAAGTTTGAGATTACCCAATTATTTATATTAAGACCTTTGCTAGGATTTTTTTTAATAACAAAAAGAAGAGAAAAAATATAATATCACAAAAAATAACTTTATATCAATTAAAAAGATAAGGAAACAAAGGATTCTGTGCAACAATTACAAGTAATAGAGATAAACATCAGTGTTTCCAGTAGTTCTACCAAATGAGATACAATCTCGTATATTTCGTAACATTATAACTAATTCGTTGTATTCTTTTTGGTAAATAGAGTGTGATGATTTTGTTACGATATTATTAATTATTATATAGAATATAATATATTTTTAATAATGGTATCTATTGTGGTGTGTTTAAGAAAATTTAGGCAAAGTTTTGATTGACCAAATAATGGCTAGGGTTCAAAATCCACTATTTATATTTATTAAAATCAGCTTCAAGCTGTATCCCGCACTCAGCAGGGTAGGCAGAGTTAGTTCCCCACTTACCGCCGAATTTTAAATAAATATTTAATTTAAATAAATATTTAATGTCCTCGAGTGGGGATCAAACCCCCAATTAGTCGCGCTTACAGTCACAGTTTGTGCCCCTGCGCCACGACTGGCCTCATATTTATTAAATATTTTCGTTTTATTAGTTGGATTAGATAAAGAGTACGGTTTTGGCATTAAGTACGACATATCTATAAAATAAAAACTAGGCAATTTTTTTTTAATAACTTTACAATTACCTACTACAATATCATACCAAAAGGTATAATATTTACGAATAATAGATTTTATGTTTTAATTTATATTAAAAGATATTATGAAGTAACGAATTTGAATGTGAAAAAAAATGTCTCAAAAGAAAATAAAATATCATTTTCAACTTTCATATTTTACATTAACATTTTGACACAAATTTAACGTACCCAATAAAAATCCAATAGATAAATAGTATATAATAAAAATTTAACACCTACCAGTAAAGACATTTCGTTCTTCGGCATCATAGTCACATCTCCTGGCCTGACTCCAGGACCACAGTAGGGTAGACTAGGTCCTCTGTTCACTTGCGGTTCGTGAAGGGCAAGTAAGGCAGCGTGGAGACGAGCTCGAGCCGCGTTTATACCACCAGCTCCTCTGATAGCTGCCTCTACTACGTGCCCGACGTCCTTCTCCCATCTTATCGGAGGTTTTTCTGTGTATTCCCTAAATTAACATAAAAATAATTGGAACGAGCGTATAATTATATGGCTTGATTAGAACATACGGTGTAGTGGTCAGAGTGCTTGGACAGTTTACAAGGTACATGGGTTCAAATCCCGCTACGTATAAAATTTTATTGGTTTCCTAAAAAAGTATTTCCTTATAAAATAATTAAGAACTGTTCAGTATAACTTTTATTTCATTCATATTTTATAGTTCAGTTCTGCAACGATCGCAAGTTGTTTTTTATCGTTTCTTATATTATGTTTGTATAAATTATTGACAGCTGTTCCAAATGGTAATTGTAAATGACTATTTACGATTTGCACGATGTCTCTATATTTTTTTTAATCAAAAATATGTTATTAGGTAATATACAATAACATTATGAAATTGATATCATAGTAGTGAAATAAAATTCGAAAACAAATAAAAAAAAATAAAAAAAATTAGCTTCACGCTGTATCCCGCACACAGCAGGGTAGGCAGAGGGAACCTAGTGTTAAGACACTCCGTTCCCCACTTTCGGCCGAATTCTGGAGGCATTGCGTGTTGAGTGGCAGAACTCAACGCCGCTCTTAACCTCGACACCAGAGCGAAGAAATGGAAATATAAATTTAAGTAAATATTTCATCTCCTCGAGTGGGGATCGAACCCACAACCAGTCGGTTTTGCAGTCACACCTCGTGCCGCTGCGCCACGACCGGCCTCAACAAAAAAAATAATTTATATGTATATTGTCATTGTCATATCTGGTTTGACAAGACTATAAATAGGAATATCTATAAATAGATCGTAACTATAGGTGACTATTTTTATACGTTACTTTCATGTAAGTTGGACTCTGGACTTTTGTTCGAATAAAAGGTGAACAGGATATTTTTTTTGTTGTCCAGCGCCGTACATGGTCTTTAGAAAATATGTCAGGATCCTTATGACCTTGAATTGAAACAATATGTAATAGGTTGCTCTCTCGCTCTCAGTCTGCTTACTTTACCTTGAAATATTTTTACCCCTTTTTTATTCTCATATACTTAGCTGTTTTGTAATAACTATGGGGCTCTTTCAAATGAATTACAATAATGGTGCAAGCTAGCAAGCTTAAAATGGTACATTAAAACATTAAAAATATAAACAACATGCAGCCAGTCGTGGCGCAGGGCCACAAACGTGTGACTGTGAACGCCTCCTGACTTCGGGGCCAAATGGGGAACGGAATGTCTTAACTCTCGGTTTCTTTTGCTTACTCAGCTGTGTACGGGATACAGCGTAAAGCAAAAAAAATATTTAAAACTTTAAGCTTGTTAATCAGGACCACGTCATGTCTTTGTAAAATTTTAACACAAGAATTTACGAATAACTATACGTAGAGGTAAAATAATTGACGCCAGTTCTAGTATTTCTTGGCACAGAATCTGGAATTCTATCAAAGTTAAAAAGGACTGCCACTATAAGCTAAAAGTTACATACAATAGTTATAAGTTCAATTTTCTTGTGAAAAAAGTAATATTCGAAATTGTTTCAAGCGACGACAAGACCAGTCCAGACCAGTGAGGATAGTTGTGGCGCATCGGCACGAAGTGTGACTGTAAAGCTGACCGGTTGTGGGTTCGATGAAATATTTACTTTAATTTATATTTCCAATTCTTTGCTCTGGTGTCGAGGTTAAGCGCGGCGTTGAGTTTTGCCACTCAACACGCAATGCCTCCAGAATTCGGCAGAAAGTGGGGAACGGAGTGTCTTAACGCTAGGTTTCCTCTGCCTACCCTGCTGTGTGCGGGATACAGCGTGACGCTGACGACAAGACATCTTGTTGATTTCTGTGAAAAAAAAGAACTCTCTCTCTCTAACTAGATACAGCCAATATGATCTAACCTGCATCCTCCCAAGCAAGCTCTTATATCCTCCTTTAAGCTCCTCGACAGCGTACAGGACGGGCTCCCATCAGAATCTGAAGTGCTTTGAGATCCATTTTTATCTGTATCGGAGAGCTGGTGCGGCTCTTCGAACTGCTCACTCTTTGGTAAATTGGGTGACACCCGGCCATGGCTGCCACCGGCGCTGCCGTACCCTTGATATCAGAAATATATTGTAGTCAATGATTATTTCAAAAAATATATATAAAATAAAAAAATATATATTCGTAGTACATTCACTATGATAGTTTTAAGTAGTTTTGAAACGTCAAGTTATATATAAATGTCAGTATTGTCAGTACTAAAGAAAGCTACCAAGCCAGCTTAATATGTGTTTTATAAAGATGATATTTGATATATTCATTATAAGTATTTTAATGAATATTTGGCGTTTCTTGATGGTTTGAATATTTTAGTGTTTGAAATCGTAATTCTTATTATGCCACAACTTTTATTATATCTATTCTGCAACTAGCAGGATAGGCGGAAAGAAAGTAGTGCCAAGACTATCTATGCTTGTTTCCAGTCCGAATATGAGATATTACGTGTGGCGGAACACAACGCAGTGCTTTCATTATTCACAGTTATGTCGCGTGTCGAATTTTCATTGAAACGAATAGACAGACAGAGTCTGAGAGGATGATTTTTTTCTCCCTCATATGTTTTAATCTTTCACATTTTTTATTTTGGTTCTTCTATTGCAAATTATATGAGAATAAATAATTTTAACATTTTTAAAGTGTTAATTCACACTTAGGAAAGAAAAATACTTATTTAGAAAACGTATAAAAATTTGAACATAGCGGGACTTAAACTCGCATCTCCTGGTCGTTTTCCAGGAGGCGTGGGTTCGTATCCCGCACACAGCAGGGCAGGTCAAAGGAACAAAGTGTTAAGACACTCCGTTCCCCACTTTCCGCCGAATCCTCGAGGAGTTGGGTGTTGAGTGGCGGAACTCTACGCCGCGAAGCCAGAGTGAATGGAAATTTAAATTAAAATAAATATTTCATTTTCTCAAGTGGGGATTGAACCCGGAACCATTCGCGTTTACAACGTCACTTTGTGCTTCTGCGCTACGACTGGCGCAATATTATACTAGATATTAATAGCTACACTATTGTAATTACAAATGTCGAATTGTTACCTTCAAAGTTACTAATTAAACTTCACAAACATTAATTAAGTGGCGGTAGTAGATACACAAAGTTAAATTTTAAGGTAAATTACCGCCTTCCGCGCTATGTAGAGCAATACGTTATTGCTTAAATAAAAACAGTCTACATAAATTATGCATGTATTCAGTTTAACTGGAAATTCATTTATTTTATTATTTATAAAAATTAAATTAAAAATTAAATCAGCTTCACGCTGTATCCCGCACACAGCAGGGTAGGCAGAGGGAACCTAGTGTTAACGACACTCCGATCCTCACTTTGTTCCTCTGCCGAATTCTGGAGGCATTGCGTGTTGAGTGGCAGAACTCAACGCCGCGCTTAACCTCGACACCAGAGCGAAGAAATGGAAATATAAATGTAAGTAAATATTTTATCTCCTCGAATGTGGATCGAACCCACAACCAGTCGGTTTTACAGTCACACCTCGTGCCGCTGCGCCACGACTGGCCTTTTATTATTTATTATGGTTTATATTATAGAAGATTAAGGAAATGATACACAAATATAAAAGCATGTAGCATGGAGCGGGTGCACAAACGTGTGGCGGTATACGGGACAGGTTGTGGGTTCGATTCCCACTAGAGGAACTGAACTGAAAGATTTATTTTTCTGGAATCGAGACAAAGCATGGCAATGGTTTCCGCCACTCAACACTCAATGCCTTTTTAGAATATCAGCAGAAAACGGGGAACGGAAATGTTTTGATAGGAACAGAGTGTCTTAACACTAGATCCCTGGTTCTTTCCATTCCCTCTGCCATGTGCGGATTACAGCGTTAAGCTAAAAAAAAGAATGTATGTGTACACCGACATAATGAAAGTATATTCTTGGCTTCGTAAATTTTCTGAATTAAAAAAATGGGATTCATTTTAGAATAAGATACCTTACCCAGTTAATACGTATTTGGTAATGAGTAACCAAGGTCGATTACGGTAAAAAAACGTCCTCGGCCTTGAGTTTTTACTTAACAATTTTGAGGAATAGGAACCAATAAAAACAATGACTTCGTATATATTTTTTTTCTTCACGCTATATCCCGCACATAGCAAGGTAGGCTGAGATAACCTGGAAACCTAGTGTTAAGACACTCCGTTCCCATTAAGTCGCTTCCGTACCACACATTCCACTGAATTGTAGAGATTATACATCATAATGATAATGATGTATACAAATATTCCGATGAGGAGATGAGATATTATAAGAATATTTTGTATAGTGTAATTAAATCAAATCTATAATTATCTTTTTTTTCAAAGTCTTAGTATGGCGCTACAAATGCCATTTCTAATTATTTTTAGTATTGTCTTTGACTGTTTAACGAGAATTTGTCTATATAATTAATTATGAAGCTTCAGAACCGAAAGTTGTTGATTAGATAATAATAAATCAAACACAGACCAACATACAAGTTGCAGAATTAAAATTAATGATCTTTCAAGATTTTTGAGAGGGGACTGGTGGTCGGCTCTGACTCTACTCTACAGTAAAGGTCTCTTAAGAATAATTAAAACTATTTTAATTTTTGTTTTGAGTGTAAGTGTTAAAAAAGAATATAAAAATCATTTAATTTTTATATTGTGAAAATAGATTTATTTAAATTATTTTATTTAGGTATGCATTTAATCCATGTTTTACACTATTAAAATTTGCAAAAGATTACATTATATGAAGAAATAATCGCGTTGCTGCTTCACAAACTGCTTTCAAATACGATGCAACTTAAATATTAGATATAATATTTTTTAATTAAATATGTGTAATATTTAACTTTAAGCATTACTATGTAACCCCAATACATATGTATGTAGAACATTAATAATATACAAAAGTTATATATAAAAATAATATAAAAAAAATCTCCATATTGTGTGTATTTATAAAAACAATAATCAAAAGGATTATCAAGAAAATATAAACAATTAATAGATATTACCAGATGATGTGGATGGAGCTCTGCGAGGGACGCGGTCTGCATCCTCAGGTGCGTCCTCATCCACTATGATCACTACCTCTTGCTCCTCCTCCTCCGTGTATAGAGGGTTTGACCTGTGGAAACGGGTGGATTTGAGAAATTTATAGTATTAGGACTAATTAAGAATATTACCACTCGATTGAGTTAAAAAAGCTTCACACTGTATCCCTGTTATTATGACAGGACAGGCAGATCATATCATCATAGGAATCTAGTATTTAGAAATTCTATTTTTGAAACAATGTGTGCTGAGTAGCGGAACACAATGTCTTCTTATCATAGCGGCAAAATTAAAATTATATTTTTAAATAAAAAAAAATTGAAAAGCATCGCGTTTTCATAGTAATCGTGTATTGTTTTACGGGCCCGTATTTTAAATTCTGCAGATTTAGTTAGAACGAATATTGTAAAGACAAGATATAAACGCTAACTATTAAAAAATATCTCCTGTGATACCAATTATTTAGCAAAAAATATTTTTAAAAAATCTACGAATGCTATAGAATAAGTTAATAAATTTTCTCTAAAGTCGGTTAACAACAACCGGATCAGCTCAAAAGCACAACAAAGCCACAACTGGCTAGGGCTGATACTATCAAATATCCATAAAGGACTCCTGATCGCATCTACTACACGCGCCGCATACGTAATTTTATTTTGCAAACACCTGTCTAATGCACTCGCAATTCGATTTGCTTGTGAGATATGATATATTACTTATCTGGCTACCTGTCACTCAGTAGCTGTCGTTGCCGTTTTAAAGGTAGATGCAGGTTCGATTTCAATGTATGAGTAAATGTTAATATAATGTATTTTATTTTCAGTCATGTTTTTCTATTTTTTCAGCTAAATATCATTCGTCGTACCATTTCGTCGTTATCGTCTTTATTGAGTTTTCTTTTCTTATAGGATTTGTTTATTTTTATGATAAACATACAAATCGAACAGCGAAGTTGGCTGATGGGATGTACTGAAGAGATAATAACGAAACATAGCGGCAATTGAATTTTCTCACTCAACACTCAATGCCTCTAGAATTCGGCGGAAATTGGGGACGGAAGTGTTTTAATAGGAACAGAGTCAGAGGTGTATAAAGAGGCGAGCCGGGTAGGCCGTGCCCATCCCAAAAATCGTCTGTGCCCGCCCACCCAAGAAATTTTACTTACAACAAAAATTTTCCCCAAAAATAAAAAATAAAACATTCATTAACATATACATTAGATTTCCATGTTTCCTCTGCCTGCCCTGCTATGTGCGGGATGCAGAATAAAGTTACAAAAAAATAAGGATTAAATATTTATGTGTACTCTACAACAAGTTCATCTAAAAATTAAAAAAATAGATTACTGTACTGTAAATATTACTCGAGCAGTACTAATTTTATTTGAAAGATATGCTAAATATATTCTAATTAAATATATTATTGAAGGATAATATTTTTTTACCAATTATAATATCTACTTATTAGCAAATAGAGAGAACCATTTCTAAATAAACATTTAATAATTTTTAACATTAAACAAGCAATGGTTGTAGGGTATTTTTTGTCAGCTTCACGCTGTAAAGCGCATACCAGGGTAGCCAGATGGAACCTGGGAACTTGGTGTTAAAACTCCGTTACTATAAAATCTAAAATTCAAATGCGCAAATATTACGTTCTCACTACTTATTTTTAGAAATTAACATTTTAATTTCTCCAGCAAACAGCAAGTTATGAATATTTTTTACCTGTACCGAAGTAATTCTTAAAATTTTGAGTTTATAACCCGCAATTCACTAATCCACTATTGCGATTTTCAAACTAAAATGCGTGAGGTGTTCCACCCGCCATGCCTAGATGGTATTTAACATAAAAAGATCTGTTCCACAATCAACTAAATCTAGATACGCACGATGCATGCGAAATTGCTTTGGAGTCATTGTCAAGTCGTTGACCTTACAACTGGTTTGTTGCTAACGTTTTTGCTATTCAAATATCACCCTTATTAGTAAAGAGGCAAGGTCTAACCAGTTTTTGAGAATTGAAGCCAATTTCAAAGTTATTCTTCAATGAATCAGTAAATTCCTATTCCGTGCTGTTTGTGCTATTGTTTGTGCTTCTTCCATTTTGTAGATAGATTTATGCAATTTATGTAATGGAAAATGTAAATTGCTTCATTATTATATCTTTTTTTAGCTCTGACCCTGGGAACTTAGTGTTAAGATACTCCGTTTCAATTCTGGAGGGGGACTTTTTCTCGACACCAGAGCGAAAAGAAAAGAAAAATATTAAATATTTTTGCCTTTCGAGTGGAAATCGAACCCATAACCTTTCGCGTTTACAGTCACACATCCCTGCGCCACGACGGCCTCAACGCTGACAGTCTTACATACTGACATACCTTCCAAATTTATATTAAAAAAAAATAAAAAAAGGAAACATTTGTAGCTGTTTTTTTTTATTATGAGAAAGAAGCATAAAAAATTATCAAAATATTTTTTTATACTTGTTTATTGTAACAACAAACAAGTCCTAGCAATAAGGAAATGTCATGAGCATAACCCAACATACCTTTCTATTATACAACGGCATATTTCGCAATGTAGTCTGACGTTACCACAGTTTACAATACGCTCGTCATGGTGTCTATGGGCCTAGTCAAATATTATTAAACTTATTGTTATATCAGATGGAAATTATAGCGTATTATGTATTTGAAGATTATAAAGCGTAGTATAAGCCTTCAGAATTCTGAGTAACTACGTTACTTCTGCCTACTCTGATACATGTGGGATACAATGTGAAGCTGATAAGAAATTATAATTCTAATGTAAAACAATTTCATACAAAATACAGCAAAATCGTTGCATTTCTGCTTGATTGCGAAGACTTAGAAGCCTGATTTTTAGCTTGACATCTCTACGTGATCTCGAGATAAATGGTTTTGACAGACAGACAGACAGACGGATAACAATGTGATTTTATAAGGGCTCCGTTTTTTGCCTTTTGAGGAACGGAACCCGAAAAATTTGTGTGTTTAAGAAAGAGCTACATAAGTACAAAATCGAATTTAATTAAATACCTTTTCCTTTCATATTTCGAAACAGTACATATGCTGCTAAGTTTAGTGGCCTCTATAGTATCATCTATGGAACAAATGGAATAGATCTTCGCTTGGCTCAACTGTTCAATAAAAGGTGCGGGTTCTAACCCCGCTACGTTCAAATTTTAAAAATATCCTTCATAAGATTTCAAAACAATTTAAAAGATGCTTAAAACTAAAAACGCAAGACGATCTCCTAAAACAGGCCTTGGTTTGCATATACTCTTAGTAGTGTTACTTTTTTTTCTTATTTAAATAAATGATTAGTAAAATATAAAAGAGTACCTGAGCACCGGAGGCATGTCATCGAGGGCGCGTAGAGGGTGGGGCGGCGCGGGTGCGGGAGGGACGCACGCGCAGCCTCCCGCCTCACTCTCGCGGCGCCCTCCACTCTGAAACAAAGATATTCAACATTATTTTAAAATTCCACGAACACAAAATTTTTAATTTGTTGTTTTTTTTTATTCGTTATATCTTGGAATCTTATGGAAGTTTCCTGACAAAGAGCTAACATTTCTGTAGCAATATAGCTGTCATAGAATGGAGAACTATTGTCTTTTTTCTATACTATAAAATACAGAAAACATTTAAAATTTAAAAAATTATATAGAAAAAGCTATATCACTCGTATGTATACGTACATGTATACAATGTAGAAATCGAGTAACTCCATAAAACAGAAATAGGAAATTTATGATGACAACGTGTGCATTGTTATTCAAAATTATATTTTCTTATATAATTATTTTAATATATTGAAAGATGCACAAATAAAGATATATTAGTATAAAAGAAATAAAATAAAAGACCAAAATGAACAAATATTATCTCGTAATCGCCAGAAATATTATTATGTGACTGCATAGAGTAAGTCGATTTTTGTAGTGGATAAAGCTCATTTACCTAAAACATACCATTAGCTTCACGCTGCATCCCGCACAGAGCAGGATAGGCAGAGGCAACTTAGTGTTAAGACACTCCGTTCCCCACTTTCCGCCAAATTTTGGAGGCATGACACTTGAGTGGCAGAACTCAACGCCGCATTTTGCCTCGACACCAGAGCGAAGAAATGGAAATATAAATATATATTTAATTTATTCGACCGGGGATCGAATCCACAACCAGTCGCGCTTACAGTCACATTTTGTGCCCCTGCACCACGACTGACCTCTACATACCATTTAGAGATTTATTATGAAAACACCATTAAGTAACCGTTTCGTAATTTCTATATATGTGAAATAACTAAAAATGTTGCATTTATAAAACAAGTCTTAATTGGGCAAATATGAGTAAAAAGGCCAGTCGTGGCGCAGCAGCACGAGGTGCGACTGTAAAATTCGGCAGAAAGTGGGGAACGGAGTGTCTTAACACTAGGTTCCCTCTGCCTACCCTGCTGTGTGCGGGCGGCGTGAAGCTGTGAATATACTTCGCTTATCGTAATTTTATGTTATTTAATTAATTAATTTATTGCTGAAGATACGTTAATTATAAAAAATGTGGTTTACTTTCTACTCTTACATTTCATGTTTAACATATTGCAATTTGCAATTAAAACTTCATAACGAAGCACAATTATATGTAAAGATTTATATGAATTTATATTTAAATATGTATTCAAAGGCAGGCCATTCGTGACACAGAGACAAAAGCCTGTGACTGTAAGTGCGATAGGTCGTAAGTTCGATTTCCGCTCGAGATGTTCATTTATACGCTCTGGCGTCGAAAAAAAGCGCGGCGTTAAGCCCCACAATTCAACACGCTAAACCTTCGGAATTTGGCGGAAAATTGGGAACAGAGTGTCTTGACACTATGTTCCTTCTAACTACCCTGTTATGGGCGGGATAAGGCGTGAAGTTAAAAAAACATGTATTTAATAATTAGATAGCTAATATTATTATCTCAATACTTGTACCTAGAACAAACGAACTTCCACTCACAAATACTGGTAGATTAGATACCAAATGCAAGTTATGCTGATGAGGCGGTCGGTTGAACAAAGCATTCTTTAAGCACCTTGCAAATGCTTTAAGTATTTAAAATTTATTTAATTAATTTTAAATCGTCTTTTTATTTAGTAAATAAACAATTTTATGACAGTACAGTGCAGTAAGAACGTAGCTAGGATAGCTATATAGTGAAATATTAGTGAGATCACATCCTTATTTTGGAGAAATTTTATGAATTTAGCAAATGCTGTTTCGTCAAGGAAGTGGTGTGAGGTGTCGAATCTCCTTCAGTGTAAATAAAAAAGTGATAAGCTGAGAACAGAGTGATTTATCAGTAAAGACTCTTAACTTTTTAAATACCAACTTTGCTTTACCGATAGCAAGCTCGAAAACTGAGGAAACTATGTTATATATATCAAAACTGATCTTAGATGAAGGAATGAACAGATTATATTTTCAGATATATTAAAGCGTGGCGTTGTGTTTACTAAACACTTAATCTCTCAAGAATTCAGCCGAAAGTTAAGAACGGAGTGTCTGAACTCTATTTTCCCTCTACAAATACCCTGCTAAATGCGTGTAAAGTATAAAGCTAAAAAAATATCTAATTTCCTAAATTTGCACATACAATACGTATTAATTGCATAATGCACACACCTACATACAATAATTTCGAATCCAAAGCTGTTATCTCAGGAGACGACGGAGATTTTGCAATCACTACGCTTCAAGCACCACCATTGTCATTATACTCAACCAGCCATGTACTGGAATTAAATCTTACACATCAACCTATTTGTCAGCTACTGTGGAACAAAGATAAAGTTATATTATTTAATTTTTTATTTCAGATTCAGGCTATATCACGCTTAAAGCAGATTGGGCAGAGGAAACCTAGAGTTAAGACAATCCGTTATCCATTTGCCGCCGGCATTTTGTGTTCAGAGACAGAACTGAAGCGATTTTGCCTTAATACCAGCGCGAAGAAATGACTTTATTAGTAAATAATAATTCATTCTCTCGAGTGGGAATCGAACCCATGACGCCACGACGGTATTAAGATAATATTCTAGCAAGATATTACCGCCACGCTGTACTGTCATTCAAGTCAACAAGCCACGACGGCCCCATTGCGCTGTCACACCGTAGAACTAGTAATACCTACTGCAAATAGGCGTTAAAAAATTTAGCTAATAGATAAAATTTAGCTTTTTTTGTTTGGTTTTAAAAGTAATTGTGTACTTCATCTATCAGTTAAATGATAATTTTTAATAGTTAGCTTCAATGATTATAATTTTTTAAGATATTATTCGTATTAACAGATTATAAGTAATTCCTAAGTCTGGAATAGCACGTTAAAAATGTAAAAAAAAAGATAAAAGTATATTGAAAAAATATGTGCTTAAAATTTTAATAAGCAGAAAGTATTGGTGGTAAGAGCAATTCCGTAAAAGATAAAGATAGATAACTGTGAAAAAAAATGTTTCCACCATTAATAGTGTATTACTTTTGAAAATACTAAAATAGAGTGTAAATAAGTAATATGTAAAGTTGTAAAGGTTGAAGCCGTTGTGGCACAGTGGGACAGCGTCTGATTCAGATTCACGATGCTAGTCGGATCGATCCCCACAATGGAGAATGCTTAAATTTAAATTATTTCCCTTTCCGTTGTGGTACACTAAGCACGGCGTTGAGTTCCACAAATTAAAAACGCAATGTCACGAATATTGGGCGTAACAGAGTATCTTAATATATTATTAAGACAGCTTTTGTAGGATAAACAGAGAAACTCTATTGAGTTTCTCTGTTTAAAAGTTATATAAAAATTCCATTACCTTATTTGTTCACTTTAACATGAAATAAATCTTATATATTTTCTATTACCAAGAAATATTTTGGTGATCGCCAAATGGCAATCTAATTAGCTACTTAAATATTTAAACGTATAATGCATATATCGTGTTTGAATAATTTATATAGCACGTACAAAGTGTGTAAATATTCTATAAATTGGATCAGATGTCATAGTTAAGATATAGTCTTATGAGCAAGAGAAATAGACAAGTCGTTAAATTAGAAAAAAAATGAATAAAACAAGAAAAAACTGGTTTCTTTAATTTTGGTAATTATTAAGTTTTAAGTTCAACTTTTTAAGTAAGTTGGCATTTAAACCATGATCTAAATTAATAAGTTAAATATAAAAGAAGTAAGAATAAGTTCAATTTAAGATCAATATCATCAGAGAAAGATAAGAGCATTCGGCGGTAAATGCAAAATGGAAGTGTCTTAACATTAGGTTCCTAGGCTCCCTTTGCACACTATGCGACAGGCAGCGTAAAGCTAAAAAATATATCATTAGAAAAATTTTCTGGTAGAAATGAGACCTCTTAGCTTATACCTCAATACATGAGACACGAGTGACCGGAGACTGGAAAAAAATTTTTTCATTTTTTTTACTAGTATTATAGTAACAAAAGAACCCGGGGCACTCACTGTAATATTTTAGAAAATGTAATTTATTTACAAAATTAGATATTTATGTTTTAATGTCATCATTATTTATCATAGAGAAGGTAACAAGTACAATTTACTTCAGAATTAAATTATAAAAAAAATCTTTTTAGGGTTCCGTATATCAAAAGGAAAAACGAAACGGATCACTTTGTTATCCGTCAGTTTAGACAATTTATCTTGAAATCGCATAGCGATATCAAGCTGAAATTAATATCATATATGCAGGCCTATAGTTCCTTGAAGCACAAAAAATTTAACTTCTAAGTCAATGCAATCAAAAGATACGACCATTTATGCATGGATTTTATTTTATAGGGCTACATAGCGTACCTACAGTGGACCTACAGACCACTTTGCTTATTCTATACAAAATGAGTGCATATGCCCACAAACTTAAATTTGTCCACTTATATTTGAGGCCAGTCGTGGCGCAGGGGCACAAAGTGTGACTGTAAAACCGACTGGTTGTGAGTTCGATCCCCATTCGAGGAGATGAAATATTTACTTAATTGTATATTTCCATTTCTTCGCTCTGGTGTCGAGGACAAGCGCGGCATTGAGTTCTGCCACTCAACACGCAATGCCTCCAGAAATCGGCAGTAAGTGAGGAACAGGAATGTCTTAACACTGGGTTCCCTCTGCCTACCCTGCTGTGTGCGGGATACAGCGTGAAGCTGATTTGATTGATTTATTTTATATAAATTCTTCTTCTTGATTTACGATCCTGAAATGCTACGGAAGCCTCGATGGGCGAGATCGACTCGCACTTTACCGGTTTCTTGCGGCTATTACAATAAGTAATTATACAGGTTTGCCATTACACGAACATATCAGATATTGATCGTTGCGAAGTAACACCTTTTAGTTTAATGCAATTATTCTAATACTCAAATTGATTGAGATAATACACCTCTATACTCTATACGTCTATCGTACTTGTCGAGTGAAAGGTGCACTATCATTCATTATTTCGTGATACAACGATATATTGATGTATGAACGATATGTAGGTAGGTACTAGCTTATAAGTAAGTTTGTTTTTTTTTTCAGCTTTGCAGGGTAGGCAGAGGGAACCTAGCAATAAGACGCTCTGTTAACCACTTTTCGGCGAATACTAAAGGTATATTTATATGTTGAGTAGCGGAACTCATCAGAGTGATGAAATTAAAATATTAAATATTTCATATTCTAATGCGGGAATCGAACCACGTTACGCCACGTCTTGACGTATTGCACGTATCAATTAAAAAATACATGTACTTTCGATTTCGTACTAAATTAGTAATAAGTACGAAATTTCTAAACTTTTTCTAATGTTAAAATAATTTAAAACGCTTAGAGACGAAGTAAAGTATCATTTGATAGTAAAGTTTACTTGTCGCTTAATTAACTATTTGATTTGCTACGATAAAGACAATTATAGTGTGTATTTCTTTAAAAACGAGCAGGGTTCTATAAATATGAGCATTTCCCAAAGAAAAATTGTAACTCCCAACTATAGAATTCTCCAAATATTTTCCATAACGTTAAAAAATATTATTCCTTTATATACTCATATATTGAACATTATTTTTATGGATGTACATATAATAATATTATATTATATAGAATACCATAGCAGTATATATTTAGTGATAAAAGAGAGCTCTAAAAAAGAAAAAGCTTAAGTAACCTATTGTTTAAATTAAATTATAAGAAATGAAACACAAAAGAAAACCACAACAACCCGCTACTATTTAAGGCAACACAATTAAATAATGCATACAAAACTTATCGTGACAAGAATGACCGACCGACGAACAAAAAGGAACTGACGCAGCCTTAAATAATGTGAGATAATCTGACATTTTCACATTACAGCACCCATAAAGTGTAAACCTTCTTCGTCTTAATATTTCAAATACATGATAGCCAAATATGGAGGACAATATGGCCACATAACCCATTGGCTGTGTGACCCAATGTTGGTCGTGACTTATGTTATTGATGTATCGATAAGTAACTTGTGAATTATCCAGTGTTAAAGTTTATGTTTAACATTTATGTTGGCATCCTAAACGGTAAAACGGTGGGACCTGACGGTATTCCGATGTGTCAAAGACTAGTATGTATGTATTCAACATAGCTTGCCGTGCCCGGACTCGAGCACTATCCATACAGGTCGTGAACCAGCCGTGAAATCGGAAAAGTTCGGGTAACTTGGATCCGATGTGCACGTGCCAGGAGACATCGATCACGATGTCTATAGCCACATAAGCGCTGCCTGGGTTGGGATATTACTGGTCTGCGATGGCAGAATACCGCCCAATCTCAAGGGGCTGATATGCAAGAGCAATATTCGACCAGTTCTTTTATACGGCAGCGATACTGCCCAGCTCTCTCTCGGCATACTCAGGATCGCCACGTCACGGAAATAAATTTGCGGAGGTAGATATGCGGCGTATCACGGTCTGACCGCATACGTAACACATTCATTCGAGGTAGTCTTGAAGTCCGTGTCATAACAGATGAGCCCCAAGGGTGTCACCTGAGATGGTTCGACCACGTTACGCGCCTGCCTAGTTACCATGTCTATAGATTGTGGGCTCGATTCTCATTCGACGGAATTAAGTATTTAATATTTTCATTTCTTAAGTCTGGAAACGAGGCAAAGCGCGGCGTTGAGTTCTGCCACTCAACACGCAATTTCTCCAGAATTCGGTGTTTAATCGGGGACGTAAGTATCTTAATGGAAAAGGAGTGTCTTAACACTCGGTATCCAGGTTCTCTCTGGTCATCTTGCTATGTGCGAGATACAGCGTGAAGTTAAAAAAAAAGTTGAATACCAAGATTGGCGGCCAGTCTGAATTCACGTAACAATTAAACAAAGAGCTTTTATTCCTCAAGTATTTTGGAACAATGTAATACATATCAATTTTTCAAGGTCTCTTAGACAATAGACTTTAATGGTGGCTACCAGATATCTCACGATAAGCTGATTCGTGAAGATCTTTAATGAAATTAGTCGGCGCATACACATTTAATTTCTTTTTGTTTATTGAGACCGTCGTGACGCAGCCGGACAGAGTAAGCGCGGCGGATGCGGGTTCGATTCGTCTTCTTAACAGAGTGAGGAAATGGAAATAATTAATAATCCCGTTGGGGATCGAACCCGTTCTGGTTTCGATCGCCAGGCCGATCTCGTGGAATTACAAAAATATTTTTTTTACAGTTAAGTTTTTTTTTATAATAAAATATTACAAAATATAATATAAGGTTAAGAGCTTCACTCATGTTAACAATAAAGGAATATGGCATTGAGAGAAACAAACGAGGTATGCCTGGATTTGTTGTAGATATGCCGAAAACGAATTACATTAATACAATCAGATTTAAGCAATATGGAGGCTTATTTATGTATATCCGAGGTCTAATTATTATTATTATTATTTTAGTTTCACGTTGTATGTATGTAGGCAGAGGGAGACCTGAGAAACTAGTGTTTAGACACTCCGTTTTCATTAAAACATTACTGTTGCCCACTTTCCGCAACTTCTCGAGGCATTATGTGTTGAGTGGCGAAACTCAACGTCACGCTTTGCCCAGAGCGAGGAAAATAAAAATATTATAAATTTATGTTATACTCAAATATCTTCCCTGTACAGAGACTAACCTGTTACGATTTTATTATAAGTGTAAGATATATATATATACATTTTTTAAAATAAATATATAAAATAAAAAAAAATAAATCAGCTCCACGCTGTATCCCGCACACAGCAGGGTAGGCAGAGGGAACCTAGTGTTAAGACACTCCGTTCCCCACTTTCTGCCGAATTCTGGAGGCATTGCGCAACGCCGCGCTTAACCTCGACACCAGAGCGAAGAAATGGAAATATAAATTTAAGTAAATATTTCATCTCCTCGAGTGTGGATCGAACCCACAACCAGTTGGTTTTACAGTCACACCTCGTGCCGCTGCGCCACGACTGGCCTCGACTTAAATTAACAATTAAATGTTAATGTATCTTCTTAACATTAGTACCATATTCAAAATAAATATAAAGTAATACTCATATACCTCTTCTTGGCGTACTTAAACAAAGTGTCTAAAAAACTGTAACGGTCAAAAGGGCAAAAATGATAAAAGAAAGCAGCATCACGCTTTTTCCCGCATAGCAGTGTTCACAGAGGAACTCTAGTGTTAAGACATTCCGTAAACGGAAACGGAGTGACTTCTTAACATACTAAACAACTGTGTACGAAACTATAAAACATAATAAAATGACATAAGTTATGTGTTTGCTAAATTAAATAGGGTCCGCTTGAATGGTTGAATCGCGAAAGTGGAACGAACAAACAAAACCTACTTTCACATTTACTATATTAATAAAGATTTGCATTGTAAGAGATGATTTGAATATTAGGCTTAAAAGCTAATTTTACTTAGCATTTATACCATTGACACAGAGGTGAATTGGGGCGGCGTTAGATTTTGACGTGATGGTGGTGGGTTCGTTTTGCACCATTAAAAAATATTTTCATTTTCTCACTATGTTTAGATAAAATAAAATTCAGTGGAATTGTACAACAATATCTCTAAAGTGTAAATCGAGTAGAAAGAAGAAAACGCAGTGTCTTGACACTAGGTTCTCCTTGTCTATCTTGTTCTGTTTTTCACTTTCACGCTGTATTTCTCATGTACGTAGCTACCCTACCGTAGGTAAATTAAGCTTTTTTCCATCAATTGGAACACTTTCTACCGATTCCTGGAAGTTGAGTGGCAGAATTAACTATTTTGTCGGCCAGCCATATAATGTTTATTGACCAAATATTTATTTATTATCACTCTTCATTTAGAAATAAATTTCTGGAATTACCTGTGTGGAAATTCGGCATTTTTTGACTAGATTTTTCTTCTGTGTGCGTCCAATCAAAAAGTCTGTGTTCAATAAAAAAATGTAAATTTCTGAATTCGGTCGAAAATTATATAAATATTATTTATAGGTAGTCAGTATATGTTTAGGTGTGCTATATACATAATTTCTATTTCATTTCACAATTTGTCGACAGATATATGTTAAGGCCAGTCGTGGCGCAGAGGCACAAAATGTGACCGTAAATCGACTGGTTGTGGGTTCGATCCCCACTCGAGGAGATGAAATATTTACTTAAATTTATATTTCCATTTCTTCGCTCTGGTGTCGAGGCAATGAGTGCGCGGCGTTGAGTTCTGCCAATCAATACGCAATGCCTCCAGAATTTGGCAGAAAGTGGGGAACGGAGTGTCTTAACACTAGGTTCCCTCTGTCTAACCTGCTGTGTGTGGGATACAGCGTAAAGCTGATTTTATATGTTAAAAATATATGAGTATTCTGTGGTTTATGACATTCGACCCCATTCTGTTCAATGAGCGAACATCTTCAACACATTCAAATTCCTGGGCTATTAAAATACGAATTACGAAATAAATTTTATGAATCGATGCATAATTTGTTATTTAAATCAACTTAATTAAAGCATCTTCAATATGTATATCTATTGATAAATATTCTATAATCAAGGTCCTGAAGATGACACGCTGGAGTAAACAACAGGTAATATAGGGGTCACTGTATATGTTATTAATAATTATTAATTTTAGTATAATATCCGATGTACGGTGGTAGAAGGTATAAGCGACAGCGGTGTGTTTGTTTTTTGAACAGAAAGTAGGAATAGGGGAAAAAGGAATTATGTTGAGTACCTTAGTTAGATAATTACACTCTCTCTATTTTACTACTCTCTCTGGAAACGAAGAAAAGAGCGGCGTTGAGCTCCACCACAAGGTATACCTCCGGAATTTAGAAGAAAGTGTGGAACGGAAGTATCTTAACACTAGGTTTCCAAGTTCATTCTGTCTTCTCTGATACATGCGGGATATAGCGTGAAGTTAAAAAAAATACTACTAAATGATAATCAATTGTTGTGTCTATTTATATTTTTCGCATTGTTTGTACGTCGCATTTTTCGCACTATGTTTAGTATAACATAACATAACAGGCATTATAGACGAGAGTGGTAAGTGACGAATACGGAGAGAATAAATAAATTCTCATAGAGAAACCTACCAATTTCATATGCAGGCTTGGATATTTATAAAATGAATCTTACTGTTGCTATTCTTAATATTATTTTATTTTCTCTTAACTTCATCTCTCTTCTACATATTCCTAGAAATCACTATAGTCACTTCAATTTAGACTCATTTCAGGTTAGGTAAAAAAATATTTAATTTATTTACTTTCTAGATACTACTGTGAAACTCATTAACCGTCAGTCCACTCGTTTTGTCAGACTCATCCATACCAATACACAATGATAGAAAACATATTTTTTTTATCAGCTTCACGTTGTATCCCGCACATAGCAGGGTAGGCAGGGGGAACCTAGTGTTAAGATACTCCTTTTCCCACTTTCTGCCGAATTCTGAAGGCATTGCGTGTTGACTGGCAAAACACAACGCCGCGTTTTACCTCGACGCCAGAGCGAAGAAATGGAAACATAAATTTAACTAAATATTTTAACTCCTCGATCTGGGGATCGAACCCACAACCGGTCGATTTATAGTCACACTTTGTGTCCTCTTTGTGTCCCTATGCCACGACTGGCCTCTTTCATAGATTGATATTTAGAAAACAAATGATATCTAAATATTAATCTTATGACTTGGACTTTAAGAAAATTTTAACTATTTTGCAATTTTATTATAAAACCGCATCATCATCGGAAGCTGGGGTCAAAGCAATATGTTTCGTAACTTGTAAGTGGCAATTTTGAACAAGAATAAATTACAAACTTACATTGTATATCTTTAATATAGCTAGATAAGAATTTATATAAGAATAGATAGATAACTATATAATAGATACTATCTCAAAGATTTTTTTTTTTCATTAAAATGAATTTATCTATTGACAGAAAATGTTTTGCTTACGTAGAAGTTTTACAGTCTAGGGGCTTCACCTTTTTCCCTCATAGTAGGAGGATTGATAGGCGAAACCTAGTGTTAAAACACTTTTTCTTCTCCCAACCACCATCCAATTTTTCAAGACAACGCATATTCGTGGCAAAACTCAACGCCGCGGCAAGTCCTGTTACAAGAACGAGCCAAATGAAAATAAGCTATTGCCTCGAGAGCGAATCGAACCTACAACCATCGCGTTTACAGTCGGATATTGTACCGCTGCGCCATAACGGCCTCGTATTCTAGACATGTCTTTTTTTAATATTTTCTTCCTTCTACTAAATGCCTTAAGATTTAAATAACAAATGCTCATAAATTAAAATCAAATATCGAACAAATACATTAGATTTATTCAACTTGTTATAAGCGCAAATACTTTCACATTTCCTAAGGATGTCGCAGATATGAGGAAATGACTGTTGCATAAACAAATTTATGATATTACACTAGTGTGTATATAGTTTACTTTATAACTAAATCAGTTTCACGCTGAATCCCGCTCACAGTAGAGTTGGTGAAGGGAACTAGTGTTGAGACACTAGGTTCCCCACTTTCCGCCGAATTCTGGAAGCTTTGCGAGTTGAGTGCCGAAGTTCAACGCCGCGCTTTGCCTCGATACCAGAGCGAAGAAATTAAAATATAAATTTAAACAAATATTTAATGTTTGTCTAAATAATTGATTTCTTTTATTTTCACGGTGTATCCTGCGTATAGTAGGGCGAATCTGAGAACCTAATGTTAAAACACTCCGTTCCCATTAAAAATCTTCCTTCTTCCTTCCGAATAGAGGAAGAAATAAAAATAATAAATATTTCATGTTCTCGAGGGGGAATCGAACCCACCACCTACCGTGTTTACAGTCGAACGCTTTTCCACCCGCGCCACGACTGGCCTCAAGATAAACATTTAATGTTAATATAAATTAGATTCTAGATTGTGTGAGCAGGTAGTAAGTAGTAGTAAATTTTCCTCTTAAAATTATTATACACCTATCTACTGTAAGTAAGTAAATTGAAATTCTGCAGTGATTGCCAGTTCAAATCCTGGTTAGAGTTTACTGCTATAAGACGAAAGCTCGCATTGTTTACACAAATTATTTTTTTTATAACACAACCAACCGATTCTACAATATTTTATTACATTTTTTTAAATTTTAGTGGTAAACCGAAATAAATATTGATCAATATGTCGCAAGTGCAACAAAATTAAAAAAATATATGCAATTTTCTCTCGATTAATATTGTAGTACTATAAAACGGGTCCATTAATAAAACACCTTTATTGCAGGAAATGTTAGTTTTAACGTATCTTATGCAACGTTTTTAGAAGAATCAAACACACCGCCGCGCTACGATCTAAAGATTTGAGAAATTTAATACCAATAGTATATTCGTTTCTTCGCTATGGTGTCAAGGCAAAGTGCGGCGTTGAGTTCCGGCGCTCAGCACGCAATGTTTTTAGAATTCGGCGGCAGGTAACGTGTCAAAGTTCTTCAGAACGCTCCCCATGATAAATGAAATAGAGAACGCACAGCGAGGAGACGTTTCTACGCAAAGCCAAAGTGTCAAGCCTTTCACAGATCATTGGTTCTCCAATAAATCGAACGGCTCTACGTTGTATGCGATCAAATGGTTCAAGCTGATACTGGGGTGCACCAGCCCAGAGATGGGAACAGTACTCCATATGAGGCCGAACCTGGGCCCTATATAGGGCCAATCGGTGTTTTAGCGTGAAGTAACGTCTCACTCTGCTGATGACCCCCAGATGTGCTGGCCTTGCTTCCCAGATGATCGCGGTACTGGCAGTCACTCGACATGCAATGTCTCGATTCAGGGTGGAAAGTAGAGTCAAGAGCGTTTTGAACCTGAGTTTTCTTTATTTGCACTGCGCCAAGGCCGTTGTGGTGCACCGGCTTAGCCTCCGAATTTAAATGCGAAAGCTGTGAGTTGAATTTCCACTTGTGGGGACGAATTATTTTAATTTTTTAGGTCTGGTAAAAAGACAAAATCAACATACAATATCTCTAAAGTTGGACAACAAGTGTAGAATGGAGTCTTAACAGTAGGCTATGCTTACGTAAAATATTTTTTATGACTATGTATTGTGCATTTCTTGCAACAGCTGGCATACGCATTCTTTAAACTAGTAAAAACACCTTGCATCACCTTTAATTAAGCCAAACTTTATCTTTACAAATCTGCTTCACGCTGTATCCCGCACACTATAATGTAGGCAGAGGGAACCTACTGTTAAGACACTCCGTTCCCCACTTTCTACCCAATTCTGGAGCCATTGCGTGTTGAGTGGCAGAACTCAACGCCGCGCTTCTCCTCGATTCCAGAGCGAACAATGAAAGAGCGTGGGGATCGAATCCACAACCAGTCGATTTTACAGTCACACTTTATGCCCCTGCGCTGCTTAAACAATAAAAATATATTCTTATGAAAAAACACTAGTTCATAAAAAGCAGAGAGAATAGAAATTCTCTTTATTTTATTTAAGCTTCATTAAAATAAATAGGTCAGCATTGCCAGCAATTAAAATTAATTATAATTTATCTATATCGGACGTGACGGGTTTTGCTCAATTATGCAGTCGTCTGCAGTGTTTCCTGCAGCTTGTGCAACAAACTGTTTCGCAGATCTTATCATGGGAACATTTGTATACTGATTTTGAGAGATAATTAAAAATATATTGTACAGGATGTCGTCTTTTAATTATTAATTGAACGTAATTAAATTTATTATTACAATTATTTGTTACATTACAATCAATTATTAAATATTTTGTCTCTTTTGATATAAGTAATATTGTAGAGATATTTACATTTTAAAAATCTTTATATTTATAAGCATTCATCTTAATAAGGCTGAGGTTATAGGTGGCCTTTATCAGCGAGTCAGGTTAAATATGTATATTGCAAAGTTATCGCGAAACTAAAAATGTTCATATAGAAATCAGCTTCACGCTGTATCCCGCATATAACAGAATAAACCGAAGGATCCGCCGAATTTGTCGCAACATTTCGTGTTGTGTGGCGGAACTCAACGCCGGGCTTTTGCCTTGGTACCAGAGCGAAGAAATGAAAATATCTCTATATATAATAAAAGGATAGAAAAGTCAATTCTGTACATGAAAGATATAAAAAAAATAAAAATCAGGTCGGTTTATATGTCGATTATAGAACCTAAAAAACCACTCAGCAGAATTCTTGTCTGTCTGTCTGTCTGTCTGTCTGTCTGTCTGTCTGTCGGTTTGTTTGTTCGTCAATCACGCAAAAACTACCAGACAGAAATTGATGATTTTTTGCATGGTATTAGCCTAGGGTCCCAAGGTACATTTTTTTTGGGTTTCATTCCAAATTACATTATAGTTTTCTTTAAAAAAAATTAAAACTGAAAAATATAAATTACTTAAAATACCGATAACTACTGTATGAAATTTAATTATTTTTAGCATGGTAATAGTTCAAAGACTAATGCAATTTATATAATAGTTTTTATCATTGAGTATAAAGAAATTTTACCAGAAAAATAACAGAATATATTTTTTTATAAAAAAAATCAACTTCTTCAATTTCAATCGGATTTCATACTCTGAACTTAACCAAACTTTCACCAAACTATCCTTTATATGTACCCTTTCTAATAAAAAAAGAATCATTAAAATCGGTTGAGTTGATATTTAGATATTCGTCCATTTGTCGCGCACATACATCATGTAAATTTGAGATTTATATGACTTTCTCATAGATACCATTGTCGGAAATGAACTAAATTAAAATAGGACTGAACGGAACGCACTAGCTTCCAAATAAAAAAAGAATCATCAAAATCGGTTCACACAGTCAAAAGTTCTGAGGTAACAAGGATAAAAAATACAGTCGAATTGATGAGCTCCTCTTTTAAGAAGTCGGTTAATAGAATCTGACATAATTAAATTACGATTATTTTATTTAACCACAATTAAAAAGAAAAAAGTAAATTGAGGCCGTTCGTCGCACAGGGGCACAAAGTGTAACTGTAAACTGGTTGTGGGTTCGATTCCCACTTGAGGAAATGAAATATTTATATAAATTTATATTTCGATTTCATCGCTCTGGTGTCGAGGCAAAGTGTGGCGTTGAGTTTAACTACTCAGCACAAAATGCCTACAGAATTCCGCGGAAAGTAGGGAACAGAGTGTCTTAACACTAGGTTCCCTTTGCCTACCCTGCTGCGTGCGGGATACAGCGTGAAGCTGAAAAAAGAAGTACAATTAATAGTTGTTTAGTCTACCGTAATTATTATTTTAAACGTCAACGTTGGTGACATTAACAAAAATAATAAAGTAGGTATATTTGTCGGGACTAGCTCAAATGGCGATGTCTACAATAAAAAATATATGTATTTGGAAAGTAAATTCTGATTGTGAATTCATAGCTTATAAAAGTTTATATTGTGTTTAGATGACGAGGTAATGTCAATACATTTTAATCATTGACAAGTACGTTGCATTCATTTACAGTAGATATATTTCTCAAGAGAACTTTCTCAAGACTTTTACTTTTTATACAAAAAATACATTAAATAATCATGTTAAGGAAGTATCAAATATATTTAATGAATTAAACTTAATGTCATCTTATGTTATCTGTTAAAATAGCGTGAACCTGATTAAACTTAATGTTATATTCAAAACAAATGAATTGTATGTAAATTTATTAATACATTTCAAGTGTGAAAAAAAGAAAATATGCAATATAATTGCGTTTCTCCTTTTCTTTCCAATATTTTATATTTTTATTATTTATATCGATATATCAGCGACGTAAATGCGGGAACAGAGCCATGCCATCTTAGTACAAAGTAACCTCTAAAATATATATTTGCGTGTTATAGTTAAAGAATAAAAAGAATGTCTGATTCCTCTATAGAATATATTATTCTACATTATATCATAAAAACAAGTTTAAACAGTGCATATGAAGGTATCCTCCTGTAGTATAGCTATTTTCAATTACTATCATATCAACACTACAATGTCAATACTATTTGGTATTATAGTGTAATTTTAAACATTTTGATTATTTTCCCGCCATTATGATGAAAAAATAATTTATGTACTATAAGAATGTTGGTAGTTTTTCAAAAGGTATAAGAATTGCCTAAAATATGCTTTCTTCGCAAGTGTTGTAATAACTATTCGTATCTTTTAACCAAAAAATCACTAGAAATATTAAATATGCTCAATTATACAGAGTTTTTTTTGTCAGCACCGCTTTAAATAAAACCACAGTTTTAACTACTCTATTAAAGCCTATTACAATTTACCTATATGGTATTTCCGTAAAAGGAGCGCTGACGCTTCTCTTCTCTTCTTTGTTAAAGGCCGTCGCGGCACAGGGGCACAAAGTTGGGGCTGTAACGCGACTGGTGTGGATCCGATCCCCACTTGGAGGATTGAATTATAATTTCATAATATTTTCATTTCGTTTAGTAATATTTTCATTTCGCACATCAGTCACACATTATACGCAATATCTTAACACAAAGTTGCCCTGCTAAAGGTGGGATAAAGCGTGGATCTGGTTTTAACTTTGTGTGAACCGATTAAAATAAAGTCCAGTCCAGTTGAGGCCAGTCGTGGCGCAGCGGCACGAAGTGTGACTAAAAACTGGTTGTGGGTTCGATCCCCACTCGAGGAGATGAAATATTTACTTAAATTTATATTTCCATTTCTTCACTCTGGTATCGAGGACACCAGAGTGAAGAAATGGAAATATAAATTGCATTTCTTCACTCTGGTGTCCGGCGCGGCGTTAAGTTCTGCCACTCAACACGCAATGCCTCCAGAATTCGGCAGAAAGTGGGGAACGGAGTGTCTTAATACTAGGTTTCCTCTGCCTAACCTGCTGTGTACGGGATACAGCGTGAAGCTGATTAAAATAAAATTAATACTAAATATTTAAGGGCAGATTACCAAAATAAAAACAAAAAAAGGACTTAAATTGGTTAAGCCGTTTCTGAGATTATCGTGAACAAACGCACAGACAAACAGACCAACTGACCAATGCTATTACATCGTTAAATGTAATATCTTCCATGTACAGACACTGATGAGTTAGGATTTTATTGTAAGTATCGATAAGTTGTGTTTTATTTCAAACATTCAATTGAAGATTCTTATGGGAGGTACGAAAGTGCGACCTAAAGTTTTAATAACTTTCTCACTAAAAATCTTCATTGCGTTGCAAACATACATTATAGGTATATCAAAACCCGAACATAATTCAGTGTGTTAATTAAATAATTCTGTGGTTTAAGCGGGCGAAGCCGCGAGCGGGTCGCTAGTATATAAATAATAATTCCTTCCCCCGAGTGAGGATCGAACCCACAACCGTCACGTTATAGTCACGCCCTTATTCTCCTGCGCCACGACGGCCTCATATATTACACTTATTTATAAAACTACATATTTTTAAATTAATGTCAATAAAGTTTGTTAAAATTCCACGTTTATGAAACGTTCAAAAACCAGCTCGAGTAAAGTATGTAGAACTGATAAGTTACGTATTTAGTAATGAGGTCGAATTTCACAAGCCTAGTTTACTTTTGCTCATCAAGATTTACGTTTTTTTTTTAATAATTTTATTTTTTCACCTTCACGCTCTATCCCGCATATAGCAGGATAGGCATGGGGAGCATAGTGGTAAAATACTCCGCTCCCCGTTTTCCACAGAATCATTCGGCATTGCGTGTTGAGTGGCGGAACTCAACGCCGCGCTATACCTCGACATCAAAGCGAAGAAATGAAAATGTTAAATTTCCGTGAGTGAGAATCGAACCCACACATGTCATGTCTACAGTCATATGCCTAGTCTCAAATTTTACGTTAAGTCACTAAAGTACTTAGTAATATTAACCACAAATTCCTTTTAAAATAAAGATAACAGCTTTAAAAGCTTAACAAAATTAAGATAATCTGGAAATATTTTATATTAATCGCTATAAAGAGATAACTGTTGCAAAACATACAGTTGTAACACAGGTTTTTTTTAATTTCAGTAAAACTCTGTTGTAGTATGGGTGGTCTTGAAATATATTTTAGGGGATGCTTTGACACAATTTTGAAAATTTATAAATATTTATATTTAATTTCCTCGAGTGGAATCATTGTGCCCCTGCAGCACGATTGGCGCTTAATTTTTGTTTACATAAATAAAATAATAAATACTAAAACATATATTTCTTTTTATTTAAATATTTTTAATTATTTAAGTAACTATTTCTAAACTATCACGATAAAAAGCTTAATATAAAATACGAAAAAAATTTAAGTTCAATTCCTCAAGTGGAATCGAATCCACAACCATTGGGTTTACAGTTACACATCCTACCACTGCGCCACAACAGCCAACCTTGACAAAAGATAGTATTGTGATAATAGTATTAAGTTATGAGGTATTTTGGGCTAATAGGGTGTGCGGAACGCGGTCAGTCGGTCCCAATGTCGGTTATACAATATGGAGAAAAGCGGTTGCGTCAGTGGACGGCTTTATGCTGTAGTTGTAATGTTGTACTTGTATGTTTGTTTGTCACATGTACGCTAATTGATATGGTTTTGCAAGCTGTTTTAGGATATTTAGTATTTGAGTGTTATTCTTGCACTCTGGAAAAATTATAAAACTAAAAAGGTTATTAATTTATGAATTAATAAAATACATAAATCAGCTTCATGCTGTATCCCGCACACAGCAGTGTAGGCAGAGTGAACCTAGTGTTAAGGCACTCCGTTCTCCACTTTCCGTCGAATTTTGGGGGCATTGGGTGTTGAGTGGCAGAACTCAACGCCGCGCTTTGCCTCGACACCAGAGCGAAGAAATGGAAATATAAATTTAAGTAAATATTTCATCTCATCAAGTGGGGATCAAACCCACAACCAGTCGATTTTACAGTCACACTTTGTGCCCATGCGCCACGACTGGCCTCATAAATAATTTATGAAGTTTATTTTTAACTATAATCACGTAAATTGTATAAAAAATAAAACCTATTAGGTACATAAGAGGTGGTGGTATAATTAACTATAATCTAATTTATTATTTTACGTCTGTATAATATTTAATCAAAACTAATAATGTTTAATTCTAAAAACATATATTTTTGTTTATTTTTATAATATAACAGCTTATTCTTCAATTGCTGATCACATGTGAATACACTAGGTAATACTTATAAAATATAAAATTGTAATTAATGCATAAGAAGCGCCATGTGGTCAACTTGCTTGAACACTTTCCCCTTTTTGTTTGTATTGAGAAATTATGATACGTCTTTTCATACGAAAATATATTTTAGTTCTTTTTCTTCAGCTTTACACTGTATACCGCATATAGCAAGGTAGCCAGAGAGAGAGCCTAGTGCTAAGGCACTCCGCTCCCCACATTCCGCAGAATTCTGGAGGCGTAGCAGTTGAGGAACACCAGAGCAAAGAAATGAAAATATAAAATGTGACTTTTAAACATTTTTAAAGTGTTATTCCACACTTAGGAAAGAAAAAATATTTATTTCGAAAACGTATAAAAATTTGAACGTAGCGGGACTCGAACCCGCGCCTCCTGGAAACCGACCAGGCATACGTTTCCTAAATAAATATAAAATATTACATTTCCTCGAATGGGAATCGAAGCCACAACCTGTCCTGGCCTAAATCCATACTCTAAAATTATACAAGCATTAACACTTTAAAACTTAAAAGTTTTATTTGCCAGATATCCGACCGGAGTCGTATGACAGAGCAGCACCCGATAGCTTATATTACCTTGTTATATAAATCATGTAACGTTTGTTTGGGCTCGTTTCCACAAAGATCGGGTTCAAATATCAAATGCTTGGACAAGACACTGATATTTAGTAATTTGAACTTACGATGATACTTAATATGGTATTGGAACATATAGTGTTTAAAATATGGTATTATGTGTTGTTATTTACAAGCGACGCTTACAGCGTTAAGCTGAAAAATAAAAGAGTATGGTTTATTTCTTGACGGTCGTCGATACGTATTTTGCATAGTTAACAGATAGAGAGTTAAGAGACTCCTCTTTCAAGTCTCTGTCAATTTTCGGAGTAATTGCGCGTTAGCGAACTCATGGGCTTGCTTAGAGATATTTAACAGAGAGGGCCGGTGTTTTTATTTTTCAGGATTTTTTTTTTGTTAGAAAAAATTCTAGGTCTCAGTAGCTAGACCTTCCCTATTCCTAACCCCATATATATATATATATATATATATATATATATAGGCGGTTTATTGACATACTGTAACATAATCGTTTCTCCGAGTGAAAGAGAATCAAACTTACAACCATCGCGCTGTCTTCTATTGCGTCACTATCGCCCATAATTAATAACCTATCTCCAACGTCAATCTTAGATTGTTTCATACATCTATCCTATCTCTAGATTGGATAGATGTATGAAGCAATCTAAGATTGACGTTGGAGATAGGTTATTAATATTGGGCGTATATTGTTCATAGTTCACATTTTAGTAGGTACATAATAAAACATCCGACCGAGGCCGGTCGTGGCGCAGCGGCACGAGGTGTGACTGCAAAACCGACTGGTTGTAAGTTCGATCGCCACTCGAGGAGATGATATATTTACTTAAATTTATATTTCCATTTTCTTCGCTCTGGTGTCGAGGTTAAGCGCGGCGTTGAGTTCTGCCACTCAACACGCAATGCCTCCAGAATTCGGCAGAAAGCGGGGAACGGAGTGTCTTAACACTAGGTTCCCCCTGCCTACCCTGCTGTGTGCGGGATACAGCGTGAAGCTAATTTAATTTATTATTATTATTTTTTTATAATAAAACATTTCCAGCTACACGCTGTATCCCGCATGTAGCAAGGTACAAGGCAGAGAGCGTTGCACCTAGCGTTAAAACGCTGCACTCCCTATTGCCAACCGATTTCTGGAGGCTTTGCGTGTTGAGTGGCGGAACTCAACGCCGTACCGTTGCCTCGACACTAGAGCGAAGAAATGAAAATATTAAATATTTCATTTCCTCGAATGAGAAACTGCCGCTACTGGCCTCAAATAAAACTTTATTTAAGTAATTAGTACAAACGAACCTGTCCTTCTGTTAAAATAGTACAAAAATTTGTAGCTATAGAAACATAAAATCTAAAACGCTAGATCATTGTATAGTTAATTATTGAATTATTGAAATAATTTTCTATTAAAATAAAATAAATCACCTTCACACTGTACTTATCCCGCACACAGCAGAGTAGGCAAAGGGAACCTAACACTAGGTTCCCTTTGCCTACTCTGCTGTGTGACACTCCGTTCCCCACTTTCTGATAAATTATGGGGGTATTGTGCGTTGACTGGCAGAACTCAACGCTGCGCTTTGCCTCAACACCAGAGCGAAGAAATGGAAATATACATTTAAGTAAATATTTCATGTCCTCGAGTGGGGATCGTACCCACAACCAGTCGGTTCTACAGTCACGCTTCGTGCCCCTGTGCCATTCTATTGAATCTAAGAAATATATATAATTATAAATAAAACAAAACCAGTGCGCAATTTCTCATACATCTGCCTTTTTCGACCTCCGCGCGGTTTCGCAAGATGCCTAAACTCGATGCTTATCGGCTTCACCGTATTTGGTGGCGGGAGTGGATAAATCAATTGTTATTAATCCCTAGACGCTGTCGAGGGATAGTAGTAAAGATTCAGAAGAGATTTTTCAGAAAGTTAACGCGGTGGTTGTGGTTTCAAATCTTTACCATGAATAAAATTTTAAATTTAATAGAAGAAGTTCAGTAGGCGGCAAATTTGTTTTTAATTTTGACGAGTCAACATAATTTTTTTTGTAGTTAAATAAAATTTTGGAAGAATTTTAGTTTCATTGAAAGGTAGTAAAGATTTCACCAGCTCGGAAGGTCGTTAAGAAGAGTCGGCAAGAACCTCAACGCTTTACTAACGCTTGTACTGTATGCTTGTAAGACCAAACGTATTGGTTTGTCGCATATGTTTGCAATATTCTAAAGAATAAACTATTCTTTTATAGTTATGGATTCGATTGCCGCGCAGGGGAAGAAATTATATTTATTTTCTCGCTCTGGTAACAAGACAAACGCAATGTCTTGAAAATTGGAAGGTGCGAAGATCATAACACAAGGTTCCGTCTGCCTACCTTGCTATAAATTGGATACTGTTTAAAAGCAAAAAAACTCATCACTATGCTCTCTCTTCCTAACCCTCCGTTACAAAGATAAATAAAAAAATCTAATATAGCAGCAAAAAATCTATTGAATAGTTCTACACAACATCAAAAATGCTACCTGAGAGAGGATCATGCAACCAAATCCATTATAATAATTACCTAAACGTCAAATGCAAATAACGCTTAAAATAAATCACAGCAAAACAAACATTTATTTACTACATGAATCGCCTGCATTTTGCTTTTTTTTTTTATGGAAAAGACAAGGCAAACGAGCGTGCGGGTCACCTGATAGTAAGTGATCACCGCCGCCCACGACCCCGTGCAGCACCAGGGGAGCTACAGGTGCGTTGCCTGCCTGTAAGGTGGGTTGGGCTCCGGAGCCCGGCATTACCTGATGCGAAACGCAGTGGCATAAAGCCACTACTTCACGCCGGTTTTAAATGCCGGGGGTTGTAATGATCCGGTCGAGTCTGCCCATGCGTGTTGCCATTGCTGGCGACGTGACTCTACCACACGTACTTTAGTCGCCTCTTACGACACCACCAGTACCAGGATGATCCTATTCTAGGCTGGGATCACACGGCAAAAATAAGTAACTAAGAAGAAGTAATAAGAAGGATATATTTTTCATTGTTTTTTAATATTGTTTAATATTAAAAAACAATGAAAAATATATCCTTCTCATTACATTTAGATCGCGTAACCTTGTTTGTGTGGACTTTACGACCTCAAAAATTTTAAATTTTGAGGAATCTTTTCTTAGTTCTCCTAAACCGATGAACCTGCACACCGAATTTCAGTGTTCCACGTATTTGCGACTCACTTAGTAATGGAAGAGTTTTAAATATGATATATATTAGGTACAGATAAAATCAAACAGTCATGACACAGGGACACGAGCGTGTGACTATAAACTCGACAGGTTGTGAGTTCGATTCCCACTTGAGGAAATGAAATATTTTATATTTACTTTTCTTCGCTCTCTCACTTACTGAAAAATGCAGCGAAAATTGAGGAACTGCTATACGCTGGATACAGCGTGAAGCTGAACAAAAATGTTAAAAAAAAAGCAGTTAAAAATTGTAGATTAAAGTTTACAACCACGAGATGAGATGTTAACACGGTGTTTAACATTTAAATATTATTTCAATAATAAGAGGTATTAGTTACGCATGGCCTGAAGGACCTCGATGTGGGATTACAGATCCGTGTATTATTAATATAAGATAATTTGCCGAACATATTAAGTAATATTTCACGCTTCACCCCGTAATCGATAATACACGATTATCCCCGTAATAGTTACAAGAATTATTATTCTAATTTAATTTTATGATTTCATAATTCAAATAATTATATAAAAATATCTTTCTTTTTCATTGCAAACAGAGATTTCTAGATACAGAATGTGTTGTAATGTTTTGTTTTAGTATTATGAGAGTTTAAATAAACAACAAAAAAAGTAATAGTTACAAGTAATTGTAAATGTATGATTTCGTAATTCAAATAATTATATAAAAATATATTTATTTTTTTTTCATTGCAAACATCCTAGATACAGAATGTGTTGTAATGTTTTGTTTTAATATTATGAGAGTTTAAACTTTAAATAAACGACAAAAAAAGTTTTAACCAAAAAAATATCGATTTAAAATTCGATCGATAATCAGAACCTAACTAAATTTTCATCAAACTACCTATGAAATGTATCCTTTCCAATAAAAAAGGATCATCGAAATCGGTTGGCGGCATATTGAGTTATTCGTCGATTTGTTTCGAACTTACTTTATGCAAATTTAAGACGATTTATGTGGATTTTCTCATGGATACTAATGTTAAAAATAGACCAAATTAAAATGGGACCACACGGGAATCACTAACTTTTCAATAAAAAAAAAATCATCAAAATCGATTCAGCCAGCCAAGATTTCTGAACAAATACAAAAAAAATACGGTCGAATTGATAACCTCCTCCTTTTACAGAAGTCAATTAAAAACTAGACACACACCTGTGTGGCGTAATATGTCGATTCATTTCTGTAATATAACACATTAGTGTTATATAAAAGAAAAAATAAATATTTGCTTGTAATAATTTACTAATATTACAACTTCATAAATTCTATTATCACCGTATTGTAATGTAAATATAAATATATGTAATAATAAATACGTAATTTTTATTTAATTTTAATTTCAAAATGTTTATTTTATAATTTATATCAACTCTACATTATAAAAGTAATAATTAATATACAATGAATGACTGTAAAGAGTCTTGTCAAAATAAAATATTACGTTCTATATTTTACAGGATTTTAATAATGACCTTCCTATAGCGAATATTGAAAAAAAAAACTTATAAGTATTTAATAAAATTGCAAAACAAGTTTTTGAAAGTGATTTAATTACTTTTGTAGCTATATGACATAAAATGAATACCGAAGAATAGGGCGTTTTATTACTTTATTTTCATAATCTATATTAATTTTTTTATTAGAATAACTTGTTGTGAATAACTATAATAAAAAAAAATAAAAAATATATTAAAAAATATTAACAAAAGTTACAGGATAGTTACTTACTTTTCGACAGATGATGCTTCAATATTAATTACTGCACAAAACACGCACATCGCACTTGATCACAAGAAAAATGCACTTCGTTTCAACCATATTCATAAAATGTTTAATAACACAATAATAATAGTAAAAAAACAAGAACAAACAAAAAAAAAACAAAAAAATATATTTGCAATCTTTCAAATATTTGACGTATATAAAAAAAAATATAAAAAAAACGGCGGGAAATTTGACAAAAAAATAATTTTTAATCTGTCAAATATTTACTAAATATTTTAAATGGAATGTTTTGTCATAATAAATGCAAAATATATGAACATACTGTGTCAAATTAGTAATGTTTTCGTAAAGTATGTCATGCGGGTCGGACCGGCGGTTGCGTAACGCGTGCTCGCCGAACAAGTGAGCCAAAGAAACTGAAAGTGGTTCCCGACTTCACCCCACTCTACACAGTTAGGTAATAGCTGTTAAGTATTAACATTAATCCTATTTTCTTATATATACATCCGTAATTTTTTATAATTCATTTAAATATGTTGTCTTTTGTCATTTTCTTGTAAGAATTTATATTTTATATTGTTGTAATATAGCGTTCAATTTTGCTACAATATAAGAAGAATATGCGTTTATATTGTGAATCTTAGATAGAGTCCAGCGTTGCTAGATTTTGTCTTGGGGAAACGCAGGATTTTTATCTCTGGAATTGTTAGAAACTTACTAGAAAAATAAAATAATTAAAAAAGAATTCTCTAAAGTGCATGGCATAAGTCACGCACAAAATTTAAATCAATCAAAGCGAGACAATACCTGTCCACTTTTATACTTTTAAATCCTCGGTTAGAAATTGGAACGTCTGGCAACGCTGATAGAGCCTATTAAAGTTCATAATAAGTCAAATTTCAACCAAAAATTAGGCTGATTAAATCAAATATTTTCCTATATTCAACACTCAATATCTCGATTTACATCTATGCAACCGTTTACCAAAAAAAACTTTCATATAAATACAAGAGGCCGTCATGGCCCAGGGGCACAAGGGTGTGACTGTAATATGACGGTTGTGGGTTTGATCCCCACTCGAAAAAATGAGATATTTATTTAAGTTTATATGTTATTTAAGATGTCGAGGCAAAGCGCGATGTTGAGTTCCGCCACTCAACACGTAATGCCTCCAAAATTCGGCGGAAAGTGGGGAATAGAGAGTCTTAACACTAGGTTCCCTCTGCCTACCCTACTGTGCGGGATACAGCGTGAAACTGATTTATATAAATACAAGCACTTAAACTTTTCTTAAATACCTACCGTTGCTTAGTTTTGTTGACACACTCCTCGGTTGGTTAGCCGTAAGGAAATGTTACGAGTTTGGAACTAATTTGAAGCCATTGTTCAATGATGTAACGTTATTTAATATGTTAGTTTTAATGTAATGTATGTATGTAGAGGCCAGTCGTGGCGCAGGGGCACAAAGTGTGACTGTAAAACCCACTGGTTGTGGGTTCGATCTCCACTCGAAGAGATGAAATATTTACTTAAATTTATATTTCCGTTTCTTCGCTCTAGTGTAGAGGCTAAGCGCGGCGTTGAGTTCTGCCACTCAACAACGTTACCAACACTCAAAGTGCGGGATACAGCGTGAAGCTGATTCTTTTTTCTTTAAAAGGTATGGAACCCTAAAAATATTAATGTGTGTTAATTAATGAATACTGTTCTAAAATTCTGTAAGAAAAAACACAAAATGTAATTCATAAACCATTAAAACTATGTGAAAGCAAAAACAAAAATATTTAATAGAGACAGTAAACTATTTGAAAAAAGAATACGAAAAAAATCATACGTATTTTATACAGGGTGGAAGGGGCAGCGCTCCATTTACGGAAACAGCATATAGGGTAAAATATTCCAAACCTATACCTAAAGAAATTAATCAAGATGCCTCAACAGTTTGGACGTAGGATTTTTTTTTCATTTCACGATATTTATCCATACCTGTATTTCGTGTGACGCGATTACGTATAGATCCCAATAACATAAACACATACTACTACAAAAATACTACTAAAGGTTAAACAACTTTGAACTTTATCGCCAATACATACGACTCGATTTCGAAATGAGGCGTGTGCGGCGGTGTTCCTTTGATAGGTTTATGTGTGCGTGCGTCATCCTTACAAATGGCGTTTTGTTTTAAAATGACAATTTTATTATTTATTTTGTTTGAAAAAAAAACTTTTTCAATTTTGGGAATTTATTTTTTTTGTTTTTCTGAATTATATTAGGCTTTTATAGAGTAGTTAAAACTGTGGTTTCATTTAATGTGGTGCTGACACTTCCACCTGTATATGTACTTATTATCTGAATGAAGATGTGAGGCTTTTAATAGGTACATATCACACCCCTGTAAGAATTTTTGTGAGATTTTTTTTTAAATGAATATTAATATGATGTTTACACGAAATTATATTTATTTAAAATTATTTCAAGTTGGCGGTCTACGTGAACTAAATTAAAGGAACTCACAGAGTTGTCAAATAGATAATTGAGGACAACTAAATATATGTTTATACGGTGCGGTTGACAAATTGTGGTCCTGACGTTATGATTTCTGAACTTCGACGCATTGTTCATTTGGCGAGAAAGTAATCAAATATAAGATAAATCCTGTAAAGAAATCATAGCGTTGGTACAGTAGCTTATTATTCTTCTTATTTCTATTTTTTTATTATGGTGTTCATAACACCTTTGGTAAATTTGAAATCACGTTGCATGGAGAACACACGAAGAATGTTGTACGGTAAATAAGAAATAGTCGATAATGTTACGTAATATGAAAATCTTAACATTTTAATTATCAATCTAAGTAACAAAATACTTTTTAAAAAAACAGCTTCAGGCTGTATCCCGTACACAGTAGGGTAGGCAAAGGGAACCTCGTGTTAAGACACTCCGTTTCCTCACTTTCCGCCGAATTCTGAAGGGGTTGCGTGTTGAGTGACGGAACTAAACGACGCGCTTTAAAGAAATGGAAATATAAATTTAAATAAATATTTAATTTCCTCGAATGGTTACCGAACCTACAACCGGTCGCGTTTACAGTGCCCCTGCACCACGACTGGCCGCAGATACCGCCTCTATAATCGATAATATTACACAATATGAGAATCTTAACATTTTAATGATCAATCTAAGTAACAAAATATTTATTTGTAATCATTTAAATCGATCGCAAGTCAGAATTTAAATGTTTACGTAACGCCGGAACAATGTTGGTCGGGTGTTCGTTTATGATCATTATTATTGCGATCTTCTCAACTCTCATCATTGTTTTAATTCTTCGCACGGAACTTGAGATGTATTTGTGTAAATAATTTACTTGATGCTTATCGACGGCATCCATTTATACACATAAATGGATGCCGTCGATAAGCATCGTTTTTTAAATGGATTATCAAATATTATTAGATAGTGATTAATACTCCGTTCCCCAGGAACGGAGTGTCTTAACACTAGGTTCCCTCTGCCTACCCTGCTGTGTGCGGGATACAGCGTGAAGCTAATTTAATTTATTTAAATTTTTAATTTAGTGATTAATGGGTAAAGGGTAATGGAGTGTCTGATACTCCACTGGGCCCCCTTTGGCTATTTACTGTGTGAAAAATCTAATACTAGGTAGGTGGTGGTAACTCTTGGTACTAGAATCTAGGTAGAATATTTCTGCTCTCTCTCTATTTTGCAATATTACATTTTAATTAAAATTGAAATTAAAAAATTATTTGCCTGAATGAGATAAAAAAGAAACATTTTATATGCAGATTTCGCTTCGATCAAAATAGTTTGAAATAATGTGTAAACTTTAAATATATAATTTAATTATCTATTCTATAATTGATATGATAATATTTAACTATATTCGACAATTTAAAAGAAATGAGGCTAGTAGTTTTAGAGAAACAATATATTTAAACAAGTGTCGATAAAAGTTAGTTGCGAAAAAGCATTTACAGTACCTGGTACTGTTGGTATGCATTTATTTATTTATTTATAGTTAAAATCTTTCGATTATATCGTATATACTTGTTAAAAATATACTTTTATGATGCATGTCCTAAAATCAGATCGTCTTGATACAGTGAAGCCTGCTTAGTTGCCATGACTGTCCTCACTTAATATATTCTTTTAGCTTTTACATACGGCAGAGCAGGCAGAGAAATCCTTGCGGAACCCAACGGCGCAATTTGACTTCTAGGAAATTTAAAAAAATATTACCACGAATGGGACTCTAACGCATAACCGTCGCGTTTACAGTGAAACGCTGAACCACTGCGCCACGACGGCCTTTGATATACATTTATATATAATATAAAAATTATCATTCAGTTCCACTGGCATGTTTATTTAGAAACAAACAATAGAATTGGTTCGTCGTTCGTTATATTTCTGGAAAAACTATATTATAATCTATTTACCTATATGTTTTTCAACTCGTGACGAATTGTATGAAACAGCCTCCGATCCTATAAAGTAGAGCGGAGACTTTTAGCTAATTTTGTAATAATATTTGCTTAGCAGTACGTGTGTAAACATAAGTTATCTCTAACATTTCAAACATTTTTTTTAATTAAAGAGAAATTTAGGCACTATTGAAAAAAATGGTTTATATTATTTAATTCAACTCAATTTTTTTCTTAAATATGGCTCATCAAACCCGAAGCTCATACAAGAGGTTTTTATGAATAAATCAATATTTGCTGATTTTCATTTGTATATGTTATGAAAGTTTGTATAGTAAGAAACACAACGGAATAGGGATGTTGTTAGATAGTAAAAAAACCACATACTCAATTTCATATATTTATTTCAATTTGATTTGGACAAAAAATAGCTATATTTATTTCTTCAAGATAAATAATCTTATTTACAATAATATCCTTTATTCTTACATCACATTCCATTACAACTATATTATATATACATACATATTTACTAAAATTCTTAATATTAGTATCTAGACATTATTTTAAAGATTTGGCGTATTAAGCAGCGGACATATACATAAAATTACATTGTATATTTTTTAGTGTTACAATTTATCTTGTGACATTGAATTAAATTAGTCAAATTTGTTTTTTTTAAGCAAGAATAAGACAATATTGAGATTCTATAGATATATAAAGATTCTATAGATATATAAAATTTAATTTTATAATTTAACATTTCTGTTACAGATTATTAAAATGATGATTATTGATTAGATTACGTTGAATTTATCTCATAACAGTGTTAAATACAAGAATATATTTAATAAGAATATGTAATTTCCTTCTAATTATGTTGAGTTGTGTTAAAGTTCGTATACTCGAGACGAAAAATAATTATCTTTTATCTTTAATATTTTTTGTTGAGGAAAAAGAATTTCCGTACATTTACATCATCTTTCATTGAATATTATTAACAGTGAAATAAGATTTTTCATATTAAATGAATTCATCAATAAGTCAATTGATCATTTATTAAAAACAAGACTATTAAGTTATTGAATGTACGCAAGATTACTCCATACGTTAGTTTCCGCTTTGAAATTATAGTCTCATGGGAACAGCAAATCATTTCCTTGCATCAGTATTTTTCTACAATGTCGTTTAACTTAACTGTAGTTATGATCTTGTACCATTTAATAATTGCTTAAGTAATGTTCTTTTGGAAATTACCAGTTTTTTTTTTAATTTTCTATATTTTTGGAACATATTTTTAAATGATTTAAATGTGATAAGCATTTACAAATATAATAAACATTGTTTGTGTCAAATAAGCGTTAATTAAAAAAAATGCTTGACGAAGATTTAATTGAGTATAGAAGTTTTCCAAATCTGACGTGGAAATAAAAAAGACATACAAAAAGATGAACTCGATTTAAAAAATGAAAATATTCATCAAATACCAATATAATTCAAATATTTATATAACCTCTTTTACATAAATAACAGAAACAAGAGAAATATTTGCAAAGAGTATAGAAATATAAGTTCTATATTATGTATGAGAAAACCGTCTTAAGAGTATCTTTCGCTGATAGCTTTATACATAAAGAAATTAAAATGCGCCAGAGTTACTTAGAAAATATAAGCATATTTTATACAAATTTATGCATATGTTTTTTATTTCTCTAATAAAAAATATGTAAATCATAAGCATTTAACTACTTACTAGTACTTTTACTTTAATTTGAAAATAAACTATTATAATATATAATCGTCGTCCAATTTGTGCGTATAATATTATTATGACTTATTTATTTTAATTATTATAATAAAGCTACAGTTTACAAAAATATTTCCTACGCGGGGCAGATAAATCATATTTTTTTAACTTTTTTTAATAAAAATAGGTGGACTAAATATATATATTTTTTACTAATAATATATACATTTATTAATAATATATAATTCAATGTTAAATATCAATATATCAATTCCATTAGTTAAAGTTATTTGTATTTATAACAGAGTATTCAAGTATGAACCAAAGTACAAGTAGTAACCATTAAACAAAAAATATATATTTTTTATTAAAAAAAACAAGTAAAATAATAAAGAAAAGAAATAACAAAACTAAATAAAATTATTCAATCATACAGTTTTGATACGACATATATACAATTTTTTTATATTTTTATTTCATATAATATAACTACGAATTCTAGTTCTACTTATACGGTATTATTGCTTACGATTGTACAGACAGGTACCAGAGTAAGTACACCATAATTAATATATGGCAAATAGCTGTTTTGAGGTTTATTTAGGCCTTTGAAATAAAATTTAATTTTACTTTATTTTATTTATGATTGGTTGTAATACTAACGTGTCCAAATTCACATCCCTAATTGTAATTAAAAATATTTTTTATTATTTTTTCAATACATATAATAATTACATTTTAATTAATAACAGGCAAATAATAAAAATTACAGTCACTAAGAATATCATTTGCAATATAATTATCCAATAAACATTTTTTTTAAATGGCAACAAAAAAAACCTTGTTTATTTAGAAAAAAAAATATTTTTAACCTTAACTGTGCATAAAAAAAACCAAAGCCTCGTTGCATCGGACGGTAGGTAGTAAGGTAGTATAATTAAATGGTACAGTATAAAAATTAATGATCTTTGTTCCGGCCATGGCGTATCAAACAGCGAGATGGTTACGAAACCACCGCTTTCGTTTTTAATTCGTCGCTATTATTTGGTGAATATTGTATGTATGTATTACGTCAGTATTATATCGAAAATTATGACAGCTAGTGTTATTGTAGTATGAAGTGACCTATACTGTAAAATATTGTCAAATGTGACCTTTCCCTTTTAATGATACTCAATTGTGTATTTTAAATAAATCTTCATTTTTAAATTTCAGAAAATTCTAAACGCATCCAAAATCTAAATAGCACACTATTTAATCTGTATTTTAATGTAACGTTCATACATTAATTGCTTTCTTTACTTATAATGCAATATTATTACCACCAATTGATAAAATTCGTAGTGTTACTAAAAACATCAATACAATATTTTTTTATTCCATATTCACTACAAATTGCTAATTCAACGATATCTATGGCAGAAGAGAAAAAATTAAAAAGTAAAATACAAAAAACAAATCGTACTTACATATAAATATAATTTTATTAAAAAAAAAACAAAATTTAAACAAACAAAAAGAATATGATGACTAGTTTTTCTAAAAATATATATACACAAAATATGTTATATCAACAATAAGGTATTATATTCAAATTAATATCATTATGTCAATATAATGTAAAACTGTACTTACAAACACATAGAAATAGGACATCACAATGACATAAAAATAGCGTTAGCAAAAAAAATATATAACAAATAATAAATAAGTAATATTAATTTAATATTTTTTATTTATTTATTAAGTGCATTAGAGCAAAAATACCATCTGTCGTCTATATGTCTATTATATTGTATATTATTGTAATTTAAAATTGTATTATTTATTTATTATGTTAAATGAAAAAAAATCATTTAACATAATAAATAAATAATACAATTTTAAAAGAATTATTGCTGATGCTATTTTTTTTGTTGTTTACTGAATGACAGTTTTATTGTATTTAAACATATTTATATGTATTTCCAAGTACAGTTTAAAAGTAGAATATCTCTATATTATTTTATACATGACATAACAAAATGAAACTTATTCCTTGTCGATTCATTAATGATTGTCAATTAATAATAATTATTATACATTTGCTATAAAACTATATTTTAAACTACGAACTGGTAGTAACTTCCTATAGGACTGACAATGCTGACTTGCTCCAACAAGCACTTTTGAATCAGATAAGATACATACAAGTAACTTGACCGATTCAAAATTGCCTAAACAAGTAAAGAATATATCTACTCGTTTTGATTTTAACCAGTAAAAAAAAAATTCTATTTAATGTTCAAGTATGTTTTTGTTTTCTAATAAAAACAAATCAATATCATCACCATCATCGTCATTTGTGAGTTATAAGCATTATTACTATACCATATTAAAAATATACTTACGACGTTCAAAGTTACTTAGCCTAGCTACGTCTAGAAAATTATCACATTTCACCGCCTCTATATAGCGTCTAATAATAAATATTCGATTTGAGCCTTCGATATAATTTGATCGGAACACATACAAACCCTGTGTTCGACCAACTATTAGAGTTA